>CAAKMY010039960.1:0-12958 GCA_901111285.1 Corrigiola litoralis
TATATATATATATATATATTCAAGTTATCAAAAATGTAATAAATGTACTAGAAACCTGATATTACAATCTAACCAACACTCTTAGTATCTCACTAGACACTCTCTAGCTACCAAACGAAGCAGTCTTATTGCATTCCTTATTAACATAAGACCAATCAACTAATTCAGAAACTCTACCTATCACATAAATTTCATATATTCTTGAGCTAATTTGTTCGGGCAAACACTTTAGTTTACTCTTTCATGACAATTGATTGTAACAATCCAATTTCAGGAAAGCAAACAACTTTATTGAGCTCTTTTGTAAAGACATTGCTTAAATATTTAGCTTTTAGTAAAAGTTCTTTAAAACAAACTCAATAGAAAGACCACTACTTTATAAGATTTGTGAATAAATATTAACTAATTAGACAGTCTCACAATAAAACGACATGAAAACTACATAGGATAATTTTTTAAAGATTGTGAGTTGAAAGCTCATACCAAAACATTACTCAAATTTTACCAAAATCTTATGTTCGATAGAAAATACATATATAAATTGGTATTTCTTTGTCAAGTTGTTGTAAATTTAACCTATCGAATGAAACTTATCTACATCATTGCATTGCTCTTATGAAGTCTGAATTCTTGGAGTCTTGATATTATGGTTTTAGTAGCAAATGACATTAGCTATTCTTCCTCAGCCCTAGCATTTGTTGGAGCTCTAATGGTCTTAGAGTCATGATCTATGGGTCTGGCTAAGGAAAGGACACTACAACACTATTTTCCCTCGACTCTCTTCTAGGAGTTGGGGTCGGGGTGGGGGTGAGGGTCCAAGTTTGATGCTATCAAGCTTCTACCTTTGGATACATCTTATAATTTCCTATGGTGTACTCACCTTTTTTTTCAATGATAACATATAAGTACTAATAATATATATAAAAACTTACATTAGTCAATTTTGCCTAAG
This sequence comes from Corrigiola litoralis, assembly GCA_901111285.1. Classification (NCBI taxonomy): domain Eukaryota; kingdom Viridiplantae; phylum Streptophyta; class Magnoliopsida; order Caryophyllales; family Caryophyllaceae; genus Corrigiola; species Corrigiola litoralis. The sequence continues at coordinate 953 of CAAKMY010039960.1, forward strand.
AGGCTCCATAAATGGGAAAAAGCCGACAAAACTCTATAATCCAAGAAAAAAAAATGGCAAAAGGAGTTATTTCCAGGTCTATCCTGAAAGGTACGACACTATCCACACAAAATTTTGACATCATAGTAATCATGCTGGTCTAAAGTAGCATACTCGATCAAGGTAACAACTTAGCCACTTAGGTGCTTTCAACAATTGGAACCTAACTTAACTTAGTTCAAGCCACAAAAGTTGCCTTTGATTAGCTCATAGCAGAGAAGACAAGCGTCATTTTTCAATTGTAACAACCCAATCATTCAAAACTTTGGTGATTAGATAAATTGCTTTGTGTAGAAAAAGACCCTAATCTTTGGTGTGGCTTTGCTGTGTTCAGAGACGTTTGTCAAGAAGTAGCAATGTCACTTGTGCAACTACCAAGTGAAATAGTACTATATAATAACAAACCTTTATTAACTTTTGGGGTACCCTTCACCTACATGCTAAAAATCAAATGGGGGAGTGTAAAAATCATTGTCCGGTTATTTCTAAAGATGTGCTATCTAATTACATCTACTTTAGTTTAATTAATGTACCTAACCTGCTTTACATATTAGTTAACCACTTGTTTTTGTTGACTCTATCTACATCGTCTGTCTTGTGTCTTACAGTCTCAGACTAACCATCATTAAATCAACATGTATGACAGTACTGAATTACACACGAGATTAAACAATGTCAATAAAAGATGATCATCTTAACTTAATTTATAATCAGGTTTCAATATAGACCTAATTTTAAGTTAAAATTAGACCCTTTTTTGAATAACTTGTAGAGGAATCGATTTTCCACAATATAAACCTTTAATTAAGGGAAAGAAAACACATGAGAGGTCCACTAGGTGGCAAGAGGTGGATAAAGATGATGAACATTGTAATCCCTACCTATTCGTTTGACTTGGCCAAACAATCCACAAATTGTAGACCCAATTGAGACCTTGGTCCACACTCCTTAGTATCAAAAGTATGGAAGTGTACAAAAACTCTTGTACAGTTGTAGGAATATAAGATCGTTACCAAAGTTGGTTGGTGGAGTGGTAAGGACTCTCATTTCTTAAATAAGTGGTCAAGGTTCGAATCCTTACTCTTGTGTATGGAGCAATCAAACTTTGGAGGGGCTACCTATTACCTTCAATACCCTCGAAAGATACTATTCCTACTATCGGTGGGGATATTGCTAAGACACCCAAAAAAAAATTCTATTAGAGTTACACTTGTCCATCTCTTCTTCTACTAGAGTTAAACTTGTCCATCTCTTCAAATAATTTGGGGAGTTCTTGAAAATCGAAAAAAGCAATGATCCGCCATTCGAGGTACGCAATAAGAGAAGGGTAATGACAGTTCACCTGCTTAAGAAGACTAGTAAATCATAAACACAGCAATTTGCAAGCATGTTACCCTGTTCGGACACTAAATAAAAACAAACCAGAATTCAAAATGTTTTTTTTTGGTAATCTCAAAATGTTGACATTGACATTATGGAACATTAGTGAGCGCCAGCTGAGACCTGGCCGACTGACAAAAAAAAAAAAAAAAAAACTGAGACTAGGCCAAGTATACCCAGGAAACAGGATTATACTTCAAACCAAGATAAACTTTCATCTAAAAGGTCAATTGGAAACCTCTTTGTGACAGGTATTGTAGGGGCAAGGCTGTGTACACTACTACACTCTACCTCCCACCCCACCCCCCTTTGTGCAGGAGCCACCGTAACGGCACTGGGGCGAAATGTCGTGTTGTTGTGCAAGATGAACTTTCAGCATTCCATTTTGTCAGAAATATCAAAGGAAGATTGACCTGATCATATTTGGCAAACGCAGGAGAATAATCTTCGAAAATAGCAAGTACTATGTCATCATCAACATGATGAACCATCAACATGAACTATAAAGACAGGTCCCCAGTCGGACAACGTGCCAATGAGCAGATACTATCCTCTTACTTGTGACTTCTTGACAAAATGATCACAATAGAGGATCTCCTGGGACCATGTTATCTTCAGTCCGCAAAAAACAACAATACAGTTTCGTGGACATCCAACTATCAACCAATTACATATCAAAGGATAATCTTGTTTTCCCATTGAACCCTGTCAGCAGAAGCACAAATTCATACCTGACAGGAAGCTACCATGATCCATGAACACTGAACACAAGGATATCCGACCCACGGCTCATACATAAGTACTCCCTCCATTTCAAATTGTTATCCACTCTAGACTTCGTTACTCACAGTGGTTGAAATCTGTCACTCAGACATAGTGAAACTCAGGGTCCTAAGTTGGCAAACAATTCATCAGTCGACTAACAGAACCAGTCTTGAGTACTATAACTGATCTTCTCCGAAAATGTAGCCCGGTCTTCTAAATGCAGAATGTAAAATGAAAACTAGACGCGTAAAAATAGTTACAGAAATATGCGACAGCCCAAAGCACTAAAAAATTGATTTATCAAGTCTTTGTTGGACATATTAGTAGCAGAGTACCTAGTTCCATACTAAACACATGTTACATGTAGCTCATACTGTAGCATGAAACTCACCACATTAAAGCAGGTGAAGTAGCTGCTGCATTTTCTATAATTACCTAGCACAGAGGAAGCTCACTTTTGCTTCTGGTATACAAGTAAAGATTAAGTACTGGTGTGCCAAACTCGCAAAGATCACAAGCAAGATTGTTCATCAGAGAGCTTCAATCAAGCTGCTCAATGTGTTTTAAAGCTCATTAATTTGTAACAAGATTCCGTACAAGTTTATCGCTCAAATCTAACTTACAGCATGATAAAATATTATCCTTCAGACTGTCAAACCAACTAAGAAATATTATACCCTAAGCACTTCCCATCAACACCCCCTTCACTAACCCTCGAAATATACACACAGGAGAGGGGAGTAAGTAGAACAATCACTCAATAAGCTAGAGCATGCTTGAGTTGAGCTTCAACCTTGGACCCAAGTCCTACTCAAAATTGTCACCAAGCAAGGAAATCTTGTTTATATAGACATCTTACTGAAATAGTCAGGCTGAGGAGAGCATATAATTTCTAAACGGAGTTGGAACACACGGCTTGAGTAGTGTGCAAACCAATGAGCCATACACATTATTGGGGATGACAGAGACTCTGCTTCTATTCCAGTAATTCTCTCTAGGTGGCCTCTATTCTGCTTCTTCCCTGTATTTTCTTTCTAAAGCACAATGTTAATTTGCTTCTTCCCCAATTTCCTTTACATTTACCCTTCCTCAGTATCTCAGGTTCCACCTCATAAAGCATCCGACAGATGGGATCCAATAAGACGATTGTTTTGCTAAAATTTCCCATATAAAGAAAAGGAGGCAGCCGAGAGAGTTCAATACAGAATGCAGGAAACTGAATTTAATCATGAAGATGAACTAGACTCAGCATGAACGTTTTAAACCTATCTGCTCATCATTATGCAGTCACCATAAGCACTTTCCACCAACAAAGAAAATTCCACCAACAAACAAGAAGCAGAACATAGAATTTCTTGCAGAAGAAGAGGTAGCTTCTCATAAAGGATAGATGATGTTACAACACTTACAAGACTACAACAGATGATGTGAATGCCATCAAAATAATTAGATCATTTGAGCATGTTTATGCTACATGCACCCACATCCCTACCTATCAACTTACATCACATGGCTACTTACATATAGAGTCAAAGAACATTAATCCAAGGCAGCATGAGTAATACTTTCCTAAGTCTGCGACATCTACATTGTTACAGTATGTGCGCCTAACAACTGATCCTTTCCACATCAAGAAGCAAATCTTCCCTTCTTTGGTTTGCCCCTGAACAACATAATTTTGTGACAAGAGCAAAGTAAGAAGGCAGCCTCATCCAGATGGCTTAAGCATTGCATTTGATAAACCAATAGTGGTAAATTTCTGAAAAATAAGTTGGTTCACTAGGTGTATGGGAAAGGACACTTACTGTCCATTGGCAGGTAATCCTCCACCCTTAGTCCGCCCAGGACCAATATCTGAAGTTTAACGATTCAAACAATAAGAAGATTGTCAATCTCTATAAAAATAAATAAAGAACAATGATTGAAATTTGGTGAAATCTTACCGTCACGACCACCTGTGTTCTCTTCAGCCTGAATAGAAGATCACATGAGAATGGCAGCCTTGTTAGTTTCACATCAATGTTTTTCACCACCAAAGAAAAAAAGAAAAAAATAATAAAAAGAAGGAGCCCCCCCCCCCCCCTCCTCGAAAAAAAAGTAAGCAAGAAACAGCAGTAGCGCCTGAAAACTAGCTGGGTAAAATGCTATTCGCGAAAAAATGAATACATATGCTTATATATACATGGCAAAGGAAATAATAAGTACGAGTAGTAAGAAACTCCAAGTTCCATTGAGTCGGTTTCTGTTGGAACTTAAAAAGCAACAAACAAAGTTGAATCGAGTAGAATAAGATTCCAGAGAGAAAAAGGTCTAAGAACAGAACTGATCAGCTTATTGGAAAACAAAAGAAAGAAATAGTGTTCATCCATACAGGCGAATCATATCAATCAATTTGTCATATTCTTAAAAGAGTGCGGTGAACTATGGTCATACACAAATATCGTCTTGTTTCTATAGAAGACAACTTCAGAAGCATTAGTCTGTACATAGTTGGGTATTACACACAGGCAAGAAGCAAACTTCTATATGAACAATCTTCTTCGTAAGCAAGAAAATTATGGAAGAATAGAGAGAACTTCGACTCCCCTTGAGGTGGGTGGTAGACCTTTTCCACAACAATCTACTTTTCCAGCTCAGCCAGGGGTAATTTCGGACTATACATAATAGAAAATGCATCAACATACCGCAAGGGAAGAAAAGGACTGCAGGGTAATTGATGGAACGTATAATGGGATACATCTACCCGGAGCGCCCGTGTTACCTAGGAATTGATTCACACTATTGAAGCCTCTCAAGAAGACTATTTATACTCATAAATTCCCTTCCCAATCCTCGACCTTAATCCCCAAAGGACAGCAAGGAAAAATTAGCGATTTCATTGTCATCACTCAAGAAGTAGAAGTATCAACACCCATAACAAATTTGGATAACTAGAGTTTCACATTGTGACTTGTCCCTATGACAAAAGAACATTCTCAAACCCAGTGATGGTCTGTGTCTACTGTCTACCTCTTCCTAGTGGCGGAAGTCGGAACCATGGGGTACAGTGGCTCTAAGTTTGTTACACATAGCACAATTACTTATAGAAGACCTATAAAACCAATCAGTTTACAAACTCAGACATCAACTTATATAGTTCAGCTAGAAAACTGGGGAAGGTTCAAAGTTTATTGCAAGAGTAGAAGGTTCTAAATTCACTTACAGCAGGTGAGGTGACCGAAGACAAAGAAAAGATTCTATCTTCAGGTTGAAACTTCCTGGGCCTCTTCAAGCTGCAGGCCAAATGACAGGAGATGTATATGTTACATGTTCCAGCCCATCTGGAATGTGAAAATACAATTACAGAATAGAGGAAAGGCAATACACAAGAAAAAGGAAAATGTCAAAACATTGGTTACCCATATGAATATCACCTTGGGTCCTTGACCAAGAGGTAAAAAATCACAAAAATAGATATCAACCAAATTCGTTCCGTAAAGTAGCGAAAGAGCGAGTAGCAATTTCATATGGCAAAATCGAAAGGCTAACAACAAGCCTGTGCACATGACTCCACCTAAGGCAGAGCTTTGGTGCAAGATGTGCATATAGGTGCACTGTAGGTTGGCACACATGGGTGTGCATGTTTAGGAGCAGAGAGGAGCTCTACAACAGACAGATGCTTCACAGACCAGGAATTTTCTAACAACTAATAACACGCACAAAATAAAATGGGAAATGAAAACATTTACAAGAGGCTTATCTAAATTTTCACAAAACGGTCAATACACGATTCTACTATTCTAGTCTAAATATCAAGAGACAAAAAGAGTGTCTTATTCAAGTCTAAAGATCAAGGCCTATACTCATAATCTGCTCCTCAAATCTTATTATAAGGTAAAATAACTGACAAAGGCAAATCAATAGTTTCGCTATCGAAATAAATGAGGCATCTGTATAGCATGACAGTAAGTATACACATAAGCAATGCGAGCTTTATACTCCCTTTTCAAGGACAACTTGTTTTGAAAGAGATCTATGCAGACGAACAGAACATGTGGTAGATTCTTTCTAAGATGATATGTAATAGATTCTTTCTAAGATGATATGTAAATTTGGACAGTCAAGAGTTTCGGCGAAGAGGTACTGAGCCAAATCCATAACTATGATTCGAGCCAAATACCTAAAATGTCAGAGCTTACAGAAGTGGTATCTCATGAAATTAAAAAACAGAGAGATGCAAGCCATGTGAAGACGCCATATCCTGATAGTCAAAACTATGACTGCTGAGGAGTCCGGTTATCCCAGTTGACAAGCCTCCTGACCTACAGGCGAGTGTCTAGAGTTCGAATCCTCATTCCAACCCTTCTCCCACAAGGTGAACAACCCCCCCCCCCCCCCCCCTCTGCCTTTCAAAAGAAAAATTATAACAAATAACCCACCGTGAGTCCGTGACTGATGATCAATTAAGTCAGCACATCCACTCAATGAATGAGAGAAGTATTCTAGCAAAGACAAAAACATCAAGTTAAGTGGCAAGCTTCATTGTGCAGACCCCATTGAATTATTACCCCCACGACAAGATCTTGCCGTCCAGCAGGAAGTGGTGAGTGATAGCAATTCATTACTAGCCTAATTACCATCCAAAAGCAACAGAAGTGTCTCCCCGCCTGTTACGACTTTCTGAATTGTAGGGACGAGATGATGGGGACAGCAAGGGGGTTCATAAATATGCAATTTCCACAAGCTACTTCACTAGCATCCAAAAAAAATACTGATATCATATTTCAGTAGAATTTAAGTGAAAGGAGCAGGATGAAGAGAAGAGTCAGAGTTATTACATGCAACAGTAGTCTCTAGAAAATGTTAGCGCTTTGACCTTTTTATTTTCGAATTAAGGAATTATGATGGTACTGACTACTGACTTCACTACTTCAGGAAAACTGACTAATCCATTTAGATGCACAAGAGCCTTTGCCCACAAATATGCAACAAATCTGCCCCTGTCCACATAAAAATGTCTAATCTTCATATAATGAAGAAAACCTGAGCATTACTTTCCAACCACAAACAACATTCATGATCCCAGAACGCTATCCCCCTAAAGCATTTATTTCCGCTCCCTAAGTCCCAATCTCAGCCAATATACCTCACTTGTGCAAGGTCAGACAAAATAAAGCAAGTCCAATGCATCTCCTATTACATCAAAATGACCTATTTTCCCGGGAAATTTTCAAAAATGCATATGAAGCATACACTTTCATCTAGGTAATGGAATTTTATTTCAAAATGAAAAGGGGAAATCTGTTTGCCTTATAGTTAGGTAGAAAAGATCTACAAGACTACCAAAAATCGCATGCCAGGTTCCCAGAGCATCCATTTTGCAAGAATAAATAACCCATCGATCAAGTCACAGCACATAATTCCCTAAAAGAAGGATACGATGTTAGACGATCCTATACAAGGAACAAATACTGCTACGCCTAACAGGCTTCAGAAAGGTCTTTGCTCTTCCATCCCCCATACATCTTCTAAATGAAAAAAAAATCACTTTCTAGACCTTAAATATAAGCTAAAATTGATCATCTAAAGTAAGTGTCCATATAGTTTCATTCTTGGATCCCTTAATCTAACCACTCGGACATGTTGCAATTGGCAAAGGAATCAAGATGGGGGGATTCGGTCGTCTTGGCCATAAATATCCTTCACGAACACGCCCCCCCCCCCCCCCCCCAAAAAAAAAAAAAAAAGTATCCTTCACATACAATTTGTTGACGTAAAAACTTAAAGAAAGTAGTGGCTCTACATCCACCTGTCCTGTCAGCGTTGTTTCAAGAAATCCAAAATAAGAAACTCTTTGTTGAGGAAGGTGAGTGTACATGCCAAAATCTTGAAGAGAAAAAGGAACTTTTAATAGTTAAAACCTCTACACATCCTTAATATCTAATAACATGTACAAAAAGAAATCAAATGTAAGCAAAAGTGCATAACATAAAAAGAAACTAAAAGCAAAATAACATTAGAAACAAAGTTGGAGAACGAATGAGTAGGGGTTCAAAGCATACAAAAGACAAAATTCAGCAATCGAAGATACATACTTTGTTGCTGACTTTGTTGAACTCAAGAATCCTTCAAACCCTTTCAAAACATGCCCGAAATGGTTCGAATCTTGCAAATAGGTTGTCTCTAATTCATAGACCTACAATCAAAACACAATCAAAGGCTTCACTAACGAACGATAAAAAGAGCACCAACATATCCACAATAATGAAGTGACCAAGAAATCATAATTATATAATACATGAGCAATTCATCAACCTGTTTTTCGATATTCCGAAGCTCATCTTGAAGCTTCTCCCTCTTGCTCAAAAGGGTTGCAAGCTTAGCCCCCGGATTAGAATTTTTTTGCCCTAAAGTCATTTTAACCGAAGAATCACATTCTCTCCCTAGTTTAAAGATATACAATAACCTTAAATTTGATTAAACCATGCAAGTTTCTTTTCAAAGGGAACATAACAAAGACACAGATCCGGACAAGTAAGAGCATGGGACTGGAGATAGGGACGGAAATGGGTACTGGGACGGGAAAATGGCATTTTCAGAAAATTAAGGATGCGGGTATGGGAAGTCTAATGTTGAAAACAATTGATGGTCATATAGAAAAGTGGACTTCACATTCAGTTAAATTACTAGATCATGCTCCCTATGGTACTTACAAGGTCCGGCGCAATTTTCCAATTGAAATTACAAGTATGCATGAATTTGACTTAGGTAGCGTTCTAAGTCGACATAAAGTTATCCGAGTATCCTGTACGGAAATGGGAATGGGGACGACACGTGCAACCTTTCACAACACTCCTAAACACTAGAGCATCTCTAGATTCATAATAAAAAAAAAATAAAAAAAATCATACTCCTAACTAGCTCAAATGGTATGAGCACTCTTACCCCAATCATAAGGTTGGGGGTTTCATTTTTATCAGCAACTTTGTGCGCTCACCAATAATTTATCCAGCTAATATAAACATGCTAATATTATTTAGCCATAAATAGCAGTCAACATAAAGGTTCCAAGTTATACCATTGGTTTCCATGGGCAAAGATGCTCTTCACCCCCACTTTCCCTCCAACAACAAAATTCCACCTTTTTATTATCTTCCTCTTATTCTCCTGTTACAAAATATGATTTCCACAAGTACAATTAACAGATAAAGCATAAGATGCTAGACAAAAGGCATGTAAAGTACCTACTTCATCACTAAAAACGAAAATAAAAGAAACAAATAACCAAATAAGTGGAATAAAATTCTGGCTATTAAAGCAAAACAATTTTTTAATTTAACAACCCATATGGCATTTTTGAAACAAAGACATGACTTTGAAGGATAAAGGTGAAATCTTTACCAAATTTATTTTCATTATAACATTCAAAGAATGAAACTTTAGTGAGCAAAATGAAAATTCAGTCAAAATAAAAAACAATATAGGAAAAAAATCAAAGAAGTGGAATTAAATTCTGGGTATTGCAGAAAAACAGTAAAATTTAACAACCCATATGGCAATTTCGAAACATACACATAAACTTAAAAAATAAAGGTGAAACCTTTACCATATTTATTTCATTTTAATATCTAAAGTATGAAACTTTAGTGAGCAAAATAAATATTCAGACAAAACAATAATCAAAGGAGTGGAATTAAATTCTGGGTATTGTAGAAATATGTTAGAATTGAGTGACCCATGTGCCAATTTCATGCATATACATAATTCTGAAGGATAAAGGTGAAATCTTTACCAGAAGAATTAAAGTGAAGTGAAGTGAGTTACCAGAAGTGAAACAGAAAGGTTTCCGACAGCTGACTGTACTTTAGTTCAAGTTCATCCGCGCCATTAAGTTGGATGCTGTTTTAAGGATAAGACAGCTATTCTTGTTTCTTTTTCTTTTGGCTGGTGGCAAATTTATACAATTACCACGTCATTATATCACAGTAAAATAATAATAATAATAATAATAATAAATACATTTTGGTGTCGTTATATAGTGCCTAATTCCACATTGATTACATGATATTTGCTAATTATTATTTTGGTTACCCAAACTTGAAAAAGTTTAGTGACCAACTTCTGATTCCATCAAATTTTCCATCCTTTAAGCTAATGTGTCGCATTAACATAAACAATTAACTTAATAATTTGTCTAAAAAATCATGTAAAAATTTCTCTAATGAATAATGTATACGAGTAATTTGTTGTTATTATTCATATTGTGTGGTAATACTAATGAATAATGTGGATTATTGGATGATAATGAATAACTCAGATTTGTCGTTATATATACAGTGGCTACAATCTTAGTGTAGTCACTATAGAATCACAATCTGTTATATGCCTTTACTAGGTGCTAACAAATAAGGTTTGACTTAAGAAAATAACTAACTCAAGTTATTCGAGTTTGTTACCCATATCATGAGGTTGGGAATTTGATTCTTATTTGCGACTTTGTGCGCACATTTCATACTAACAAAAGAACAAACAAGGCTTGACAAAAGAAAGAAAACACTTGCTAAAGTTAATTAAATATGTATAACCACTATAAAAAATATATAAGATGGTACAAGATAGATCATTCTCATAAAATGAGATTAAATGATCGTTTTTATTAAGTAATGACCATTTGAAGATAATTATTTTTGTCTAAAATTTGTGCAAAGTCACTCATAAGGATTGAATCCCCAATCTCATCGGGATAAGAAAATTCTGTCCATTTAAGCTAATTCTTCTCTTATTTGAAGACAATTAATGCAATCTAAAAATAAACATTCTCCTACAAACTTTGTATAAACAAAAAATAAACTTTGTATAAACAAAAAATAAACTTTTGATCACAAATTCCCTGTAAATTTAACGGATTTGTTGCCAACACACCAAGCTTTACACTTTCTACTTTTAGCCCTGCCATTCTCTTCACTAGTCCAGTAGTCTGTAGTCCTTTTCCTCTCTCTCTTTACCTCAAAATTCTCTCCCTTTTCGCTGCAAAACTAAGCAACTATGGCCTTCAGAGGGGTAATCTTTGCTTTTACAAATTTCATCTTTACTTGTACTTGATATAAATTTGATATGGGTTTTGAGTTGTTAGAGTAATGTATAATGTGCATGTGTTAAATTTGTGATCTTGGCATTTATTTTGCATCTGAAATCTAAGTTATGTTTAAGTGAATATCTGGTTTTTGGGTTGGTGGTGGATTTTTGTGATGTTTGATGATCAAGGATTAAACATCAGTTGTTTGATGATCTTTCTTGATATGGGTTTTGAGTTGTAGGAGTAACGTATATTGTGCATGTTTAAATTTGTGATCTTGGCATTTATATTTCACCTGGAATCTAAGTTATGTTTGAGTGAATATTTGGTTTTTGATTTGGTGTTGGATCTTTATGTGATGTTTGATGATCAAGCATGAAACATCAGTTGTTTGATGATCTTTCATTATGTTGTGATTGTTTTGAAAGTGGGAGTTCATTGTTATATTGATCTGCATAAGTTAACTTAGAAATGATGTTTAGATAGTGGCATTAAAGGTTCCTTTTATTGGGTTGGATTTAGGATTTGTAGTATACTTCATTATAGGTGTCTAGGATGCCTCCCGCCAATTTTCGTCCGATTCTATTTCGGGGCCGAAACACCGGCTTTTTAGGTCGATTTTTGATTTTTCAGAAAAATTCCCGAAAATGACCTAGCATGTTCTTAGGTTCTATTGGGGCATAATTGGGACATATAACAATGTCATTCCTTCGTCTTGATCGATTTACGGTGTCTTTATCGCTGGGTTCGAGCATGTGAATAATGGA
>CAAKMY010039962.1:0-13587 GCA_901111285.1 Corrigiola litoralis
CATGCCTTTCTTTACAATTGATGTTGTTGGTCTTAGTATTCGGGCTTGTTCTCTGGGACTTGTTTCCCAAATCATCAACTGTTGTACCCACATAAGGTTAGGCGAGGCCTTCCTCTTGTATTCTCACATCTGGAGAAGATCATTTGTTAAAAAAATCTTGTTTCTTTTAGGTATACTGTATTAACTAGACAGTGAGTTTTGCAATGTAATCTGTAATGTTGATGGCCATGGTGTAATGATTCTAATTGTAAGTTTTGATGCGTGGACTGAATCTGAAATTGGTCAAATGTTTTCAGGCTCGTCTTTTAGATTGCTATCTAAAACAGTGAAGATTAGTATCGTCTTTTGTTGTTTTTTGATGGAATGTTTGCTACTGTCTTATGTTTTGACTATAAATGTGTATCTATTGGCATTTCAAAAGGTAGAAGTACCATTAATCATTTTTCTCTTTGTTGTGCAAAGGGAGCCACGAAGGACTATGATATGAACGGGTTTCAAACTTGATTTTTCCTTACAACATTTCAAATATCTTACATGCAAGATTGATTGACCTATGCATCATAGTCCTTTTGCTTAATGTTACAGTAAAAAAAGCAACAATTATTGGATACGATGGTCACATGACATGAAGAAATTGTTTTTATTCAAATTAGATTTCGTAAGATAAATAAAGCGAGATTTTACGCTATAAGGCTTAATTATAAAACGGTTGTGTTTTACCTTTAATATTCATAATTTTTAGTATAAAATATCTATAAATTATCTCAAATATTCTTAGAGACTCACGCTATATTAGAAAAAAAATAGTGTTTTGCTTTAGAAAATATCACCCCACGCCATCCTACTCAAGGTTTTGCCTGAGTAGAATGAATATAGAAGAAATGTAAAAAAGTTATGTTAGGATGAGATCCAAAGCCGGAGTTATTGCTTATAAGTGACTATGTCAAATGTTATAAAACCATAGAAATAATTCTACTTAAAGGTTGACACTCTAATAAATATCTCTAAAAACCATTTTTGGGAAAACTTTATTTTGAGAAACATAAAAATCTTTCAAATCCAGAAAGTATTGTATGTGACCATCTAAAATTCAACCTAGTTACCCTTTTGGCTATAGTGGTCACTTTGTAATAATAATATTGAAAAGGTTTAACCACTTTTAACTCGAATGTGTGACTACGTTTGATTTAAAGTTCGAATTAGATCTTATCTTATAATAATTTTAGAAGAGACGCTAAATATACGAATGTTAAGTGTGTCTTGCTCATATTGTAATTGTATATACCTTAAAAGACCTAATTTGTTTTTTTGGTCAAGAATGTGCGCACAAAGTCGCTGATAAGAATCGAACCCCCAACCTCATGATTGGGGCAAGAGACCTAATTTGTGTAAGCCAAAGACTAAAACTAACCACTTTTATATTTATATTATTATAATTATAATATACTCCGTAAGAAATAATAAATAAATAAATAAAAAAATAGTTTCGTATTGGTTATTTGATGATGATGCTAGGCTTATATATATGAAAAATGGAATACGACAAAAAGTAAAAAAAAACCCAAATCGTCAGTGCATCCCCTTAATTTCGTTGGAGAAAAAACCTAGTCTTCTGGTCTGGTCTTTCTACAGAAACAGAAACAGAAACAGAAACATGGAGCGTCCAAGCTTGTTTATGTTGCGTGAAAACAACGAAGGGGGTTATGATTTGGTGAAGACTAGTCCTAGTCCTTGGGTTGAAAACCCTAGTGTCGACTATTATCTGAGTCTTTCTGGGGTGTCTCCACCGTGTTATTCGGGTATGGCGGTGATGGGAGAGCAAGTATACTTGATTGGCGGGCGTAGGAGGGAGGAGGGCTGGGAACCCAGCGATAGGGTCGTCGTTTGTGATCTCAAGACTCGTACTGTAAAGGATGGACCTCGCCTAATTTCCGGTAAGGCTAATCCTTTTGTTGTTTTGGTTGGTGATAGAATTGTCGTGTTTTCTCCCATTATCTGGGGATATGACGGTGAAGAGACCTCTTTTTTAGAGAGAACACCCATGTTTCAATTCTTAGACAAACTCTCTGACCACTGGAATCCGCTCCCTGCCCCTTCCTTACCTTCTGATTCCGAGATTGATGAAGACTTGTATGATTCTCTCTACAAGTTTGAGGTAGATGCATATGTTGCTCTCTCAACAACACTATTTATATCCATACAACACTTTCAATCATTTTCTTGTGATTTGGCAACCCCAGAAGACTACCTCGCTTGGAAACCCTCCCATCTAGAGTTACCCTTTCGGGGGTGTGGAGTAGCTGCGCCTCATATGGCTGATGGTATGTTTTATGGCTTAGCTCGTGGGGAGGGGCTTGCATCAATATGTCTTTTCCAATTACATGCCTCTACTCCTTTCACTTTCACTAAACTTGCTGCTTATCCTTTTCCTCAACGCTCCCCTTCCACCCCGTCTTTGACCGATGCTCGCTATCTCTGGACACCCTTGTCCTTTGATCAGATATGTTTTTCAACATATGGTCGCGTCACCGACGACGAGTCTCATACTATGCTGGTTCATAAGGTCTATCAAATACCTCGCTCTTCGTCTTATGGAGCTACTGCTCAGAAGAAGCCGAAGAAGAACACGCATCTAATGTTGGTGAGGTGCCATCAAAGCCGCGTGAGCTGGCTTCATCAATGGATTTATGAGCATCTGCTATAGGAGGTTGGGGATGGAGAGAAGATGATGATGATGATGATGGTGCACTTAAGCATGTTTCTTATTCTGGCGGAATCATTTCTCTTATGTAAAGAATGGCTGTTTCGGTTTGACTTCCATGTTTAGTACTTTAGGTACCATTAATGTATGTACCTAAAAAACGATGCTCATCTAGTTTGTTTTCTTCAGTGATCTCTATTTCTATGCTATGATTGTTGATTGGTTTTTCTTGCTGCTCGTGACTTTGGATGTTCTGACTATCTTCTTTAAAGAAATCAATTCCTTCTCAAATAATGGGTTTACCGTGTCATGATTTGTGTTTCTCTTTGGAACCACTTGGCTGCGAGGATACTTTTATTTGAAATGGATGGATACATCTGTTTGTCCATGAATTGAATATATGTAGCACTTTGTGTATCCAAATGAGTATTGTGATGGAGCACTCTTTGTCTGCTTGTAATAAGCTGATAAACTAACCCTAAATAAAGAAGTACTTCATGTATTTAAATGAGGATATCTTTTTCTGTTTCTTAGTACTTTTATATGATTGAACCAAAAGTAATCAAGTATGACAATGAACCACTAATTGCTTTTGACCGATTTCCTACGGTTTGAAGGAATTCTTCCGAAGTTTGTTATATATGGTGACAAAGGGCAGTCTGTTGGTTTGTATTCCAGTAGTGTCCCTTTTCTTGGAAGATAATTTTGCAAACTGAGTACGTCATTCCTCTTTTAGGTTTTGCTATTGTACATTATTTTTCTTGCTATATAACATGAAGGCTGTTTTTACAGTTTGCAATGTATGTTCTTAATCTCTTCAGCTTCGCTGATAAGCTTTCACACATCAAAAGAAATCACAAATATTCCTGAAGGATATTAAAGAAGGAGATAGAGTCTTTGGCTTTCGTCTTATAAAAGTGACATTAAAGCACATCATGCTCTTTAATAGTTAGTAATTACATTTGAGCTCCTGTATGCATATGTAGCTTCAACTGATTGACTCCAAAATCCCATCTGGTATTATGTTCATTGTATGTATACTTCAATGTGTGGCATGCGAATTTTTAATTCATCCATTGTTTGGGGAGGAGGTCGTGCTTGTGCTAAACAAGGCTAGCTTAAAGGGAGCCCTATAATCTCAGCTGGCTTACCTATAAGCATCTCCTGGTGTTTAATCAAATAATCATGTAGAATACTCAGATAATTCCTTGGAGATAACAAAGAAATTGGACATAGTGAATCCTAAATGATTTTGAATATTTCGATGCGCTTTATGCATACGTTGCTCAGCTGGTCTCAACGGGGTGAAGGATGCTGTCCAGTATTCTTGAAATATCCTGTGCAGGTCATGGTTGAACAGCCACTCTAGCTTAATAGGATCGTGGGGCACTTAAAGGCAAGTGAGGAATAATTTATCTGATACACCAGAGCTTGACTCCTTCTAAGAATAATGGGTTTTATGAATATGTTGAAGTTGATGCAGAGGAAGGCTTTGCTTTTGGGCTTGCAGGCCCACAAGAGGGTGGTGTTGATGGTTCGGGGTCGAAAGACGAGGTTGGGGGTGGAAGTGGGGGTGATGGGGTGGAAAGGTTGGGTCTTGATGGAATTGGGTTGAGTTCTGAGGTTGGTTTGGACCGGAAAGCCGAAACTGGTGCTGTAAATGGGGTGGAAAGTTTGAGTTCTGAGGTGGGAGTTGATAATTCGGGGCCGGAAGGCGAAGCTGGTGGTGTTAATGGGGTGGGAAGTGTTGAGGTGGGTTTGGACAATTTGGACCGGAGGGACGAAATTGATGGTGTGAATGGGGTGGAAAGGTTGAGTCTTGATGGAATTGGGTTGAGTTATGAGGTAGGAGCTGATAATTCGGACCGGGAAGCGGAAATTGGTGGGTTGAGGTTGGGGGGTAGAGGGGAAAGGATAAGGGAGAGATTGGAGAGGGAGTTGGAAGTGGAGGATGTGTCTTACCATCATGCTGGGCATGCTGGTGTAAGAGGGAGTGATGGGGAAACACATTTTAATTTGAAGGTTGTGTCAGATGAGTTTGAAGGGAAGAGCTTGGTGAAGAGGCATAGGATGATATATGGTTTGTTGGAGGATGAGTTACAAGGAGGGTTACATGCTTTGTCTATCATTGGATTCATTGCCAAGACACCTTCTGAAGTAGAGCAAAGTAGGTAGATGGAACATTGGATGGGAGTGTTTGTCAGCTCACATTAAGGTTCCTTTTCTTCTTCATTTATGAATTATGGGCTTTATGGCTGGTGTTGAACCTCTATTCCTGTTAAGTTAGACACATGTTTGGCTGTGTTTTCATTGACGACACGACGACAATGTATTTGTAGTCTTATTCATTCGGATTACTATTTATTGTGAACATCTTTATAAGTATGAATGAATAAATGAGGATTAAAAGTTTTGTTGGATAGTTTAATCTTGGTTATGTTTCTATGTTTGTTTATCTTTAATATATTTAGCTCTTTGCTCCTTTGACTACTGGTCATTTACGAGTCTACCTTTAGTCCTTTGCCTATACTATGAAAAATAAGTATTTCTCAGGGCTATGGCTTTCTTATGCATATGCCAGTATGTAGACTTTGGGTTGGTAGTTCTTATGCATATTGTCTGTTGTCTTATGCATGAGCATCTAAATCTCCTTATTTTGTTTTTCTGAGCTTGAATATGATCTTGTATGACAGAGCCTTAACCCTATGGTTGATAGCTACAGAGCAGTTAGTGAATTTTGGATTCTTTCAGTCATGCTGTGGTTTTCCGTAAATTAAATGATCCTAATTTTTGGTGGCTCTGTGGCTACTGGGCTTGAATAATGATCTTGTATGACATAGCTTGCACCCAATTGTTATACCAGAGGAGATCATGCAGCTGGTGGTTTTGCAATTTATGTCAAAAAGTAAAGTAAAGAAAGGAAAAGAACAATCCACTATTATTACTTAGCTACGGCAATAACTGCAGAAAAAAGAAAGGGTTTGGGCGTTATGGTTTACTGGGTTCATTCACTCAGATTACGAAGTCATGTGAACCTTTTACCAGTATGAATAAATGATAATTGATATTTTGGTGGATGCTCCAACGTAGTTGCTTATTTTCCTTTTGGTTGTTCTTTTACATATTTTCCCCTGTTATGTGTATTGCTTTTCTTTTTGTTTCGACTTTTAATCTTGTCTTGATGCATGACATATTCTAGTAGGCATCCGTTGATGTTGGTACCCTGTGCAATGGAATAGCTTCCAATTGCTGTCATGTGGTCAAGAAGTGTTGCCCGGAATGTTTCTTAATATTGCCAATTGCTTCTGTTTTGGGGGATTCATATTCTTCGGTTTAAATTGGACAGCTCTCTAGGCAGATTCTATGATTTTTTTGGGAAACTGATGCCAGTTTTACCAAATCAACCTGATTAAAAGTTTTGAGAAACAGGGAGGTGAGCAATTGTCCCTATCTCACATTCTACCCAAGGTTTGATTCTCACTGGGATGGAGTTGAAGATTCTCGCAATCACCTTAACTTCCCTTCACTGCTTGCCCAGTAAAAAGAAAACATAAGTTATAAGACCTTCTCTTCATAAGTTACCTAGGATATAGTGTATATTTAACTTTTAAAAATGAATTATATCAAACTAGAAGTATCATCAACAGAATTGTTGCGTGATGAATCAGCTAATCAGAAATTTTTGTTCCTATAATAGAAACTCGGGCCTAAAATCTCCATAACTTTTTCCTTCATTAGTTTTGTTAACGCTCCTTCTGAAACACATTTACAGTCGTTTTTCTTCTAGCATTTCGAACCTTCGGAAATCTCCCTCAAGTTTCAAATTCAGCCCACAATTGCCTGATTGGAAGATTGAAAATGCCTTTGAACTGGGACTTCCTCTCAGTCAGCATGGTGGATTGCTTGTATAAAATTGTCGAAAAAATTGTAGTTTGAAGATTTAGGGGGGGTTTGGGTGATGGGAGACATTATTGGTTTGAATCAGTCTTCTTTTATTAAAGGGAGGCAAATTGTGGATGGCGGGTTGATTTCTAATGAACGCGTAGAATCCTTCAAGATAGAAGAGGAAGGCTGATATGCTATCATAGGACTTCCTTATGTAGGCTCTTGCTCAGATGAATTTTCCTATAAAATGGAAAACATGGATATCTTCCTGTGTGAGGACTGCAATGGCATCAGTTCTAGTAGAAAAATGTTTAGTAACAACATAGGGTAACATTGTGCCATGACAAACATGTATTTACACTTCCTTATTTCTATGGAGAGGAGCACTGACATGGATAGACCAAGTATTATTAACTGTACAGAGTGTTGAATCTGGACCAAAGAGATTCTTCAACAGGGTGGGGAAAAGCGTCATTACTTGCTGGTACCTCAAATCAACAAACAAAGAAACAAAAAAGTGTGAGTTTTCTGGCGGGAGGTTGGCGGGCGATGAAGCAGCCTACTTTCTGCAGCAATCACGCCGTTATTCGTCTCGCTTAAAACATTTCAGCAACACCCAATTCAACTAATCCGATTCCGTCGGAGATTCTGCTAATGTTCTGCAGGAGGTTTTCCGCCACTCTCTTCCAGCCACGGTTTTCCATCAAGAACCCCGTTCTGAATCCGAAATGAGCTATGGAGACCTCCCAAGTATCAGGAGCAGGAAGAGTATCGGCTGATGTTATGAACCCATTTCGGGGTTATCTCTCTCTTCCGTAGTCTTCTTTGGTCCCAAGAGGTTGCCTTCTTTTTCCTCTTTTATTTCTGGGTTTACATTTATTGCGGTTTGTTCTGTTGGAATCTATGTAAAAATTAAATCTTTGATGTTTGCTTGATCAACTGTATTGTTTTTTATTAGAAATTGGGTTTTCATTGATTGAAGCTTAATAACTTTGTTTGTTATATAGCTTATCAACTTAAGTAGGATTTAAGACACAAGCTGAGGGGATGCAGATCGATGTTATTAGAGCTGACGAAGAGATCATGACCCTGGATGTCGACCCCGATGACACTGTATTTCCTTTCCTCTCTATACTCTAAACCCCCTCATTTTAAATCTCCTTAATTCATGTCTTACTTATGGATCTTGATACATAGTTTATTTGTCATTTTCCGAGGTTGATACTGTCAAAGCTCTGCTTCCACTCCAGGTCACAGATCTTTCATTTTTACTACCAAATTATTCTACTTTACTTTACTAGTGTTGTTGCATAATATTAAGCTGATATATGATGGTGGGTGCAGCTGCAAGAGCATGAGCTGGTGTACGAGGGTTGTACAGGGAGATGGGCCAGCATGATAAACTCAGTCAACTGGGTGTTCAGGATGGAGACTTATTCATCATTCTCTCTAACTCTAGGTACTTTTCCCTTGCTCAATTATATGATTTGTAATCAAAGTAGTGAGCTTTAAGTAGAATTATCATGAATCATGCTATATTCCTATGCCTGCTCCCTCAAAGTATGGATCTTGATTCATTATACTTTTATCCTTTTCTGTTTCCGAGTTTTTTTTAATATCAAGGACAACCTACAGAAGTTCCGGCTGACGATGCCACCATCACGGCCTCCATAGTAAACAATTGATGTTATGAGCTATTGATTTGGTGTTCCTGCTATCTCTTTGCATTGCCTGCCTTGCTCTATGCCCACCATCACATTGATGCTATAAGCTAATGAATTGGAAGGAGAAGCTTTTCTAGTGATTCCTTAACATCCTTCCTTTGCATTATGATGCAGCTATTCTGAATTCAGCTACAATAACAGCCTTTTTTATGGTTGATACATATGTATGTGACCTAGGCTAGTCTGTGTGCCACCATACACTAACAGTATGAGAGCCACTTCGGCTTTTTTTTTGGGATGAGGTGTGGTAGGGACAGGGGTGTCGCTTTTCAGTGGCAGTTTAAGGGAAAATCGGTAGCAAATAAACTCAACCAGGATCTTTTGTTGAAAATTGTTATTGCGGCTGTGTCTAACCAACGGATGCTTGGTGGTGCTGTTTTGCCCTTCCACCTCTCTGAGGATGGTAGAGGCTGGTTTTGTGTTGAAGGGGGAACTTAGAGCAAGGGGAGCTTATTCTGGTGGAAAGAAATACAACAATGTGGTAGGGGGTGAAGTGTGGGGGTAGTAGAGAGCAGAACCTGTCGTACATCTCTCGTAGTGTTGGCGTCAGTTCTCCTCCCTTTTAGTACATCATGCCCCCCCCCCCCTCTTTCCCCCCTTTTGTAAGTCCAAGATAGGCACCCTATGGTGCAAGGTGCTCCTCTGGAAAACTTCAATTGATTGATTATCATATGAAGGTTTTATCTGTTAAAAGCTCTTAACCTTTTAGTATTTATATGTATGGTATTTACATGTTCTTTACCTGACACCTTTGATTACCCTTCTGCTAATCATGTGGCCGCTTGTGATTCCTCTATGTAAATGTTATCCTAAACGGTAGTTGTTGTCGTACCAGCTCATCTCCAAATCACCTGGACCCCAATTTAGATGGATCTGCTGTGAACCCTGCGGCTTTTCAGCAAGATATCCCGTGTGATCCTAATCTGTCGACTCAAGTCTCCCAGGTATGGTTCTCGATGATTTGCTTAAATAGTACTTTACCAATTAAACAGGATAGTAAAAAGGTCATTTTCTTGCCTTGTAGTGGGGTTTATATCATCTTGTTAAGCATTTGATCTTGCCTGTTTCATTTTTTCTTTTGTGGTAAGTATGAATTCACGTGCCACCACAACTAAAATAACCAAGTATGGATTTTACCACAGACAGTGTAGGGAGGTTAAGGTGTATGCAGCCTTACCCCTAGTGGGTAGAAAGGCATGGTCAGGGATGTCTGGATGCACGCAGCCTTGTTTTCGAGTTCTAGAAGAACCTTAACAATTTCAAAAAGTTTACCTTGTCATGGCTTGAGTTTGAGGTGAAGCGATAGCTTTTGAATATTAGAGGGGTTTCAGTTAGGCGAGCCGCACTATAAGACATCTAACAAAATTTGTATTTGCTATATTGTGAAATAGCACATTCTCTCTGTGATGTGATCTTCTGCTTCAGCTTGTTATGAACTTTGTACCCAGAGAAAATTCTTATTGTAGTAATTTTAGTAAATTACTTTTTTTTATCAAGAGATAAAAAGAGAAAAGAGAAATTTTTACCCAAAGAAAATGATGATTGCTTAAACTGAAAGTGAAATATAGTAAGGACAGAATTGATAGGACTTCATTAGCCTGAACTTGCTTAAGAATTCACATCCATTCTTAGAAGTTTAAAAGAAGATTATTGTTTAGTCACCTTCTGTGCTCCCGTTAACCTCCATAAATCACCAGTTTTGTATGGTTGGCTAACCGTCTTCTTTCAGGCAAAAGCCTGGGTAGGATTCTGCAAATTCGCTGCTTGTTTTTCTTTAAAATTCGTTTAGTATCTGAGATTTTAAGTTTGCAGTTATAGAAATGTTATGCATTGACTTGTTAGCTGCTTGGTTGTTTGTGTCAGAATACCATACTTCTTTGACTACTTGTTCTGTATTCTGAAATAAATTTATGTAACTAGAACTCAATCTTCGTCTGGATTGCTGTTGCTGCTGGTTTCCTTTGCGATGATTGCATAATATTTTTTGTATGCTTCAGAGGGGCCAAGTTTGCAGCTTGCTGTCACTTCGTTTAGATATTGTTAAAGCAAGTTCTGGCAACTCATTTGAATGTTAATAGTTGTCATATTTATATTTTTGGTCGATTATAGAAGAGAGAGTTCTGTATGTACACTTGTGCTGAATATCAAGTCAGTCGCCTATTGAACTCTGGTTTTAGAAGAGCTTTGACCGAGATATAAATTCCAAGATTTTGTTGTGACATGATCTTTCAATCAGTAACTTATTTTGATTTACTGAGTCAAAAGGATGAGTTATGATATTAGATTTTGCTTGTTATAACAGATTCTGGAAATTTTTATCATCTTACTCCACAGAACCAGGCTGAACGAAACGGTAACAGGCCCTTTTATTTATTTACAGACTAATTCGAAGGAGTATGCATTGGAAGTTGATGCAGAGGTTTCTTCAGCAGTTTTGCCTGGTTAGAAATGTTCACACATTTTCAGTATAAAGTCTTGTCAAGTCCTCAATGGTTCCTCCAATGATTAATAATTCTTCAAAACAAATTTTGTGCAACTTTTCAGAAAAGACAATACTTCATTTTTGCCGGAAGAAGCGAGGCGCTCCAAGCTTGGATCTCTTGAGGAAAATGTTCATGTGAATGACGAGGTTAAGTTGCAAAGAAATGGTACTTGTACTCATGTGGAAGAGAATGACCATGACCATCATCGCAATCCCAAATCAAGTGACAGAGATGCTAACCTCAATGACTCCAAGCACTTGAACTCCAGTGACCATTCAGATGCTAATATGTTGTTGGCTAAACATCCCAAAGAAACGGAGGATAAAAATCCTCAGCTACTTGATTCCTCTTTATCCCCAACAGAAGCATCCCCTCCAATACCTCCAAAGGGATTTGGCTTAAAGAAGTGGCGAAGATATAGAAGAGAGGGCACCAGGGGTTTGAGTCCCAATACAGATTCTACCAAATTGTTGAAAAGAGGATCTGCAAACATTTCAGAAGTGAAGCAACCAAATGACAGCTCAGCCTCATCCACTAATGCATTGGTTAACAGTCCAAGACGCGACGACCCTTTTTCTTTTCCCAAGCTTAGCTCAAATGATGGATTGGCTGTTGATACTACATTTAGTGCTGGGACCGATAACAGCGAGGATAGGAGTAGCAAGTCATCTACTGGAGCCAGTGCTCCCAAGAGTAGGAATGATGTGCTTAGAGCTTCAGGACATCATCATCGGGAGAAGCATAGGGTGAAGAATGTGAGTTTGAAGCATGTAAACAGCTCGGGCCCGTGGCTTCAATTGGGCAAAAGTCAGGCTCAGGCGGACAGTAGTAAGAAAGCGAGAGGTGAAGGTGTTATTTTAGAGAAGGTAAACTCCCTTTCCAGCATGGAATCAGATTCAAGAAGCAGTAGTAGTGTGTTTTTGAGGGGCACTTCTTCGGTGAATAGCGGTCAACGGCAAGGTGGAAGGCTGATGAACTACGATGAAGATGCTTATGATCAACCAACTGGCGAGGCGCAGTCTACTGAAGAATCTCATGCTGGTCACAGTCAAAATTTTGATCTTTCACTAGAATGTTCAGCTGAACTGTCATGGAGCGCTAGTAAAGGAAAGAGTAAGGACCATGAGCTATCCAGTAACTGTGAGCCACTAGTTAACTCTATTTTGATGCTCCAGTCTGCCCAAGAGGCGCTTGAAAGAGGTATAGTTTTTGCTTACTTGTAGATATATCCTTTTTCAACGTGTTATATCCTGCACTTGGTTGTTCTTTTTACCTCAAGACAGAGGGAACTGCGATCACAGTGTTTTCTGTAGGCTAGTCATATTAAGGGAGGCATTCATGATATGGAGCTTTTTTTTGAACTATTTTGTGTCTGTGGCTCTGTGCTACCATCTTATCTTAGTTTTTGTTTTATCTTGTTTGTTTCCTTTCAATATGCTTTATCAATAGCCATAGTTGTGGACATCATCCACATCAGATCTTTTTAGGATTCTTACCGTTAAGCTGCCCTGGATGAGCAATCAACGGTTTGGAAATAAAAAAAGTCATCTCTAGAAACTGAAAGTGAATTGCTTCTCAAAGATGAGTAGTCAATAGAAAATCGATGAAGTTGAGGGCGTACGTTTAAGCCTTTTCGAGAAAGCCTCCTCTTAGATGGGCTTCATAGTTCACTCAGATTTTAAGTTCTCTGATTCCGTATTCTAGTTTTCCTTTATAGAAAAAATCTTTGGGGACCGGCCTGCTCTCTTTTCATGGTTAGAACTAGACTTAGTTTCATGCAATGCAACAGGTCGTTAGCATGTGCATTTGCTTCCTTGCTTCCCAAGTTACATAACTTTTCTGGGGGGGGGGGGGGCTATAAAAAATTTATATCACTAACAAAGATCAAAGTTTTACTGCCGCTTTGTAAAAACGAGATCAAAGTAGCATTCTAGGACAAGGGGAATCCTCCTAGTGGCAAAATAAAAAATGGGTCTAGTCAGTTGGGGGTGGGTATTTGAAGTTGGGGGTGGGTATTTGGACTCCTCTTAAAAGCATCTGTGGCTTTAGCTTAAATCAAGGCTAGAAAAACTAACTGCCCGTTAAATATGATCTAAAAGATGAACGTTACCCTAAGTGTATTGTATGTCTGTTCTATCCAAATACACCAAAATATGGATGACACTATTGACTCAGAGGCTCAGAGCCAGTTAACGACTCAAACACCACCATGTTTCACACTGTGAGGTCTAGACCATTATGGGGGCTATGGAACAACGGGAATGCATCAGATGTAGCCGGATTAATGAGATGCTTACAACTTTGATGAGTTAGTTGCAAAAGCAGGGTTCTTGGTTGATTCAAAGCTGAAATATGCAACTGCAAAGACTAATCTTACTTCTAAGCTTACCACGTATGGCCATGTCCAGTGTAATTCTGATTTGTCTAGGCTTGAGTGACTTGAAGGGAAAGCTTTTTTTGGTGTGTGCTTATTGTGTGAGCAGTATTTTCTCTATCACTTTGTCTGCAGTTTTTCAAGTCCTGATGGGACGACCAGTCCTCCGGCATGGTCTTCTCTTTTCTAGCTCCTTTCCCTTCTCCCAAGCCATGAAAATTTCCTTTCTGGCAAATTGTTTGCGATTAATTGACCAAGTTCCTTGTGCAGCACTTTCTTAAATACTGAAGTAAACTAGAAACATTAATGAAAATCTCTGGTGGGTTTGACTCTTGCAGAAGTTTTGTTGTTTAAGGAGATAGGCAAGGGTATTTGTTCCTTGTGTGATGACTCAAGCAAGACCACTAGCGTTCCAGTCTA
>CAAKMY010039964.1:0-16916 GCA_901111285.1 Corrigiola litoralis
CCGAACTACAGTCCGAATTTTATAAAAAAAAAAAAAATCCTGTAAAACTTATTTATAAGGTTGGAACATCTTTAAACGTACTAGTACAATAGTACCTAGTACATATCGGTATTGTAATATTTAGACTCTTTTATCGGAACGAGAATTAATTTTTTTTAAATCTTTATTGTAAAATAGCGTAAAATATGGTATATATTTTCCGGGAAAAAAAATAATAATAAAAGTTTGGACTTCGGTTCGGACTTTGGACTTGACTAATTTTATTTGGTTTGCTTTGGTTTGGACTCAAACTAATTCGGTTTGGTTTCGGACTCAAAAAACCAAGTCCGAAATATTTCGGTTTGGATGTGGACTTGGAAAAGTCCAAACCGAACCGACCGATTTACACCCCTAGCTGGAATGTAAGCAAAGAATTCCTCATCTATACCCTGGAAGTAGTTATCAGCGGCTTCCCTAAGGTATATTCGGGCACCCAACAGCTAGTCATAAAGATCTTCTCCATGACTCTAATCCAGTCCTCTAACTCCATGGGATCACCCATAGCATCATAAGTAGGAGTTTTCTTTCTCTACACGACATAAGACATGTTCGACAGAGCGTTGACAGGTGGAGGATTAGGAACGTTCTGGTTACCCTGGTTATTCTGATTGGCATTGTTCTGATTTTGCAGAATTTGGGTTATAGTAGCCTAAAAGTTTGCATTCTGGTCCCGAACGGTTTTGAACAGGTTTTGGTTCTGCGTATAAGTTTGGTTCACGGTGTTCTCTAAACTAGTGTTATCGCGTCTGGGAGGCATTCTATAAAATAAAAATTGCATAAACTTAGAAAATGGAATCCTAATCACGTATGGCAACACTACTAACCAACTAATATACCAAACTTTAATAAACAACCAAAATTCATGCAATAACCAACAAATATATAATGTTTGGATAAGTATAGAATTTGCAAAATACTGCAAAAAAAATATACCGTTACATCCACAACATCCACACAACAAATATAAATAAGACAATAAAATGTCTGTAGTGATACAACTGTGAATGCTCAAAAGCACCAAATACCAATGTATATAGCAAAGTACGAGCTAAAATAACAATATTCTACGCATGCAAGCGCGATAAAAATACTAAAAATTAAACTATGCGCGCGTGGCATCAACAGGCATGATAAAAACTGTGGATAGTAGTCCTCGTCAGCGGCCAAATCATCGAGCTCATCATCGCTCGAGTCGTTGGTATACACCTCAAAGGACAAGGCTGGGGAAATCATAGGAATAGGTGATGCCAACTGTGACGGTCCGTCCTTTCGGAGGTTCGAGACCTTGGGGTTTAGAGACACTAAATGTCGTATTGGTAATCAAAGGTCCACAATTAAATAACCAATAGCAAAAACACAATGCATTTTATTTATTGAGTAGCGGAAGTCTTTAAAATAAAATACTTAGCAAACTCTGAAAGTGGAAAACTCATAAAGTATTACAAAACAATTCCAAATTAAACCAAATACATTTAATGTTCCCCAAACACGTGGAACGTGAAATAGTTTCTCAAAAGTAGAAAGTCAATTGGATCAACTCCGAAGCAAAACTGCAAAACCACTTTATGATGACGTGAAACTCAAGCTGGCCTTTTACCTAAAAATATAATCTAAAACACCACAGAGTACAGGTTCCAGAGGGGGAACAACCCAAAACATTTTAAGTGTCAGCAACGCTGAGTAAGAAGAATGACTAAACCATGCAAGGCATGCAGAATAGTAATAAATACATGATATCACGATACATGGAAACAAGGCATACATACAAAGACTAAAGATGTCACAATACTGTTCGTGATCAGGGTCCTACCCCTTCACACATCCCTAGAGGTAACGTACATTGGGAGGATTAGTGTGTTGGTTCAGAGGACTAAGGTTCATGATCTACAATTATCTGATGAAAATACTCAGTACTTCCATGCTAAGGTTGCTGAGAGGAGATCTAGAGCTTACATTGGGAGGATTAAGGATTTGCTTGGCCAGGAGTCTGCTACTAATGCTGCTGTTGAGAATGCTTTTGTTCTGTATTATGAGAGTTTGTTGGGTTGTGCTAACCCTGTTTCTGAGTTGGACTGGTCTAGTATAGCAGCTGGCAAAAGACTTACTGACTCTCAGAGGTGTAAGCTTATTCAGCCTGTTACTGATGATGAGATTAGGGCTGTTTTATTTTCAATTGATGATAATAAAAGTCCTGGTCCTGATGGCTATAACTCAGGGTTTTTTAAGAAAGCTTGGGTAATTGTTGGTGCTGACTTTTGTAAAGCTATTAGGGATTTTTTCAGGATTGGAAAGCTGCTAAAGCAGATTAACTCCACCTTGATTGCCTTAATCCCTAAGAGTCAGGTTACTGAGTCAGTTGCTGACTTTAGGCCTATTTCTTGTTGTAATACCATCTATAAAACCATTACAAAAATCTTGTCTGGTAGAATGCAAGATGTGATGGTTGATTTAGTAGGTATTGAATATGCTGCTTTATGGATAATGTGGTCTTGGCTCAAGAGCTTTCTAGGAAATATGGCAGGAAGAATATCTCACCTAGATGCATCTTAAAGGTGGATATTAGGAAAGCTTTTGACTCTGTGAGTTGGGTGTTTCTAGAGAAGAGTTTGCTTGCTTTTGGCTTTCCTGTCTTGTTTACTGATTGTCTGAGGGGTACTAAGTTTTCCTTGGGCATTAATGGCAAGGTGGTAGGGTATTTTGATGGTAAAAAAAGGCTCAGGCAAGGTGACCATGTCCCCTTATTTGTTTGTTCTTAGTATGGAGGTGTTATCCAGGATGCTTAGGTGTATTAATGAGGCTGACCAGTTCTCTTATCATCTTAAGTGCTGCAGGGTGGGGTTGACACATTTGGTGTTTGCTGATGATTTGTTAATCTTTACAAGGGGGGATGTCCCTTCAGTAAATATTGTTGCTCATTGCCTTGAGAAGTTTGCTGTTGGATCAGGCTTACATGCTAACCCTGTGAAAACTTGCTATTTTGGTGGAGTAAATAGGGTGAAGGAGGCCATCTTGGAGAATACTAGTTTTGTGGAAGGCCATTTCCCTTTCAGGTATTTGGGGCTTCCTTTGAACTCTGCTAGACTGTCCTGTGGTATGTATCAGGCCCTGTTTGATAGAATTAGAGGGAAGTTGCAGCATTGGGCTAATCAGTACTTATCTTATGCTGGAAGGTGTCAACTTATCAATTCAGTAGTGTTTGGTATTGAAAACTTTTGGTGTGATTGCTTTTGCCTATTAATGTTGTGAAAAGAATTCATAAGCTCTGTAAAGACTTTTTATGGGGCAATACTTACTTATACAAAGATGGCATTTAAGAGCTGGGATAGCATCTGTAGAGTAAGAAGGCTGGGGGTTTAGGAATCAAGGAAGTGTTGAGCTGGAACAAGGCTATGCTGCTCAAATGGGTGGCCAGGAGTATGTTTCATGCTGATAATGTTTGGAGTCTGTGGGTGAGGAAGTATCACTGTAGAGATTGTTCTATTTGGGTTGTTCAGAGGAGGGGAGATGTTTCTGAGTCCTGGAAGGGTATTCTCAGTGTCAACAATGAGCTTGTTTCTGCTGCTGGTGGGGTGGATAATTCTGTCAGGCTGTTGCAGGAGTGGAGCAGAGCTGGTGTGTTTCATGTTAGTGATGCTTATTCTTTCCTCAGAGTTGCAGGAAATAGGTTTATTGGGCACAAAACAATTTGGGATAGAGCTGTTGTTCCCCAACACTCTATCATCACTTTGCTTGCTGCTCAAAACTGCCTTGCCACTTTGGATAATCTGAGTAAAAGAGGAATGCAGATTGTCAACTTATGCTATTTGTGTGAAAGAGACTTTGAAACTGCTGGCACTTGTTTTTTGGTTGCAGCTTCTCCAAGAAAGTCTGGTTGAATGTTCTTAGTTGGATTGGTTGCAGCAGGTCCCCTAGATCATTGAGGGCCGATTTGAGGTGGTGTGATAGGATGGTTTGAGGTAAAGGGTGGTTTAAGAGGCTAAAAAGGTGCTCTCTTAGTGCTACTATGTACCATCTTTGGTTAGAAAGGAATTCTAGGTGTTTTTTTTGATATAAAGCATTCTTTGGAGAGTGTGCTAAAGCAGATTCAGTTTGCTGTCTCTGTTAGAATCTATTTTTGTTCTAGGCCTTGTGATGAGAATAACGTTGATGTTGTTCTTGTTCATTAGTTGGTTTGTCTGCTCTTTTGAGTAGACTTAGGCTGTACTTGGTTTTTTTGAAGTTAATATAATCTCGCTGATTTTGCTTCAAAAAAAAATAATATAATTTCGATTAACAAATATTTTGTTCTATGAGTTATATTTTTTTTTTCATAGCTCATAAATGATTCCATCGTAATCAATTAATATAGGGGTGTGACTTACAACAACACACTTTTTTTTTAGCTTTTTGTACTAGTTTATAATCCCACGTGAAGCATAGGATGATTCTTTTACAATATTAGTCAGTATGCCCTTTTATATTTATGTTTTGAATTTTTTGCATTAAACTTATTATTCTAATATCTTAATTATGAGAGAAATTTAAAAAATAATTTAAATATTTTAAAAGGCTCACTTCCCTTTATCTTATCTCAATACAAAAAATATCTAAGAAAAAGAAAGAAACCATTTGAACCAATAATACAAAGTAGGAAAATTATTAAAAGGATAATAATATTGACATATATGGACCACGCCTATAAAAGTCATGATCTTTTTTTTTTTTTTGACAGAGGTTAAAGAGTCATTACAACAAACTGGCATGAGCCGCAATAGCATGCGCTCGCCTATTAAAGGTTCTAGGAACATAAATAAAATTAAGGCAATGAAATTGAGAGAAAAGATCTCTAATTTCTTCGACGATGATGCGCATCGATCCAATCTTGGGACATCAATCTTGAAGATCTTCAGAAGATTATGACAGTCAGTGTAAATTTGAACATGGAAAATCCTCTTGGAGATCGCTCACTGCAGGGCACTATTAAGAGCCATACCCTCAGCATGGAGAGCCGATTCCGTGTGAACCTTGTTGCCTTTATCTCCAATGATTTCATCGACATGATTATATAGCTTAGATTATATAATTCTTCATATAATATAATAATAGTATGTTATGACAGTAAATGAAGTTTGATGATAGTCAAGATAAAAGAGTAGGGTGTTTTGAAAGAATAAGAAAGATGAAGGAAATATATGTCAAATGGCATTTCTAATATCAGTTACTTGAAAAAGACTAATTTGTAGTTTGCTCAAATCACCTACACTTGAAAAAAAAATATTAAATTGAAGATTACCTTAGTAAATTTAAAAATCAAACACAAAAGTAGTAAAATGGGATCAAACTTACGTTAAAATGGGTCAAATGGAAGGAGAACAAATAAAAATTTGGTTTTCGTAATGATTTAAAAGTGATGAAAATAACACGCAAATGAAAATAAAAACACAAAAAATGATATGAAAATAATAAAAGACAAAGAAATATAAAATTACTAATGGATCCACTTACTTCAAGCTTCCATTTACTTTATGGTGTCACTTCTTGGAGACGAACACAACTGAACAATGTTCAAAGATAAACATAACAAAAAAAGTGTGAATTGATGCTAATGTATGAAATGAAGAATACCTCCAAAACGGTGATTAAGTCTTGAAAGATGATACAAATAGTTTTTTATTATTCTTATATGGACTATTGCAAGTAATTGAGTATAAGGGAAAAACTTATAGTCAAATTGTATGAGTTTTATTGAATTCATAAATAGATAATCAATGAGTTTAATTAGTTAGTAGTTAATTTAAACCATAATTGAACCATGATTGTTATAAAAGTTGAAAGGTCTCTAATGAATACGACAACCTAAGAGAACAACATGTCTTAAGTAAGGCACTTGTAATACTGCGACATTTGTAAAGAAGAAACTTACACATAATCAGTAATATGCATATGAAATAAAATGGTCCTACTACTAGATAATGTGAATCATTAAAGGAACGATAAGATACGCACTCACAAATGTGGACATCAATGAATAATTGAATTGAGTATATTATGATGGAGACAAAGATAGTAGTTACGCATGGTGCACTATTTTATTTAAGATTTGTCCATTAATCCTACTTTTTGAAAAGTGGGTATTAATTAATTTAGGATATACCTAAATGCCACCTTATTTATTACATCATACTAACAACTAACAACCATATCACCACAAATCCGCAATCATAACCAAATCGTTATCCGGGCCTAATAATTTTATTGTTTAATTGATCTGGCGGATTGTAATGATCCTAAATATTCTTTTTGAGGACACTTTCCTCTTTAGATATGCGACTATAATCACTATACCAAACTAACTATAATGAGAGATTAAAACATTTTCTTCCAATTTTAATAGTATAAGTAATCCCACTTGATGGAATTAGGATACATTCCCTCTTTAAATATACATCATATCAAAGAATATTTCATGGCATTTCCAAAATTTGATTAGTTAAACTTTTGGGAATCATAGTCATTTCCAAAATAGAATCTTTCACCTTAATAAAATTCAAAACTTAAATAAAATATATTTTTTCCTAATTATTATGATTGTCGTTTCAAATGATTTTTAAATTAAATCCTATCGTCGCAAGATTGCAAATGCCATTAGAATTTCGGGGGCATCATCGTTGGTGTCGACATGTTGTTGCCATCCTTGGAAAAAGATTCAATGAGGCACTCCTTACGCCAATGACTCATCGAGGTTGGATTGTTAGATAATGTCAATGAAATGAGTTTCCCGTTACAATGTGCGAGTGAAATGAGGATAGTTTATTGGAAAGTGAAGTAAAATAGCCCTTTTGCCTTGCAGAATTTGCCAAAAAAATGGGTGTAAGAAGCTTAGCCTTGAATTACCGAATAGCGAAAAAGAAAGAATGGTAGGTCTTAACGGATGTAGTATACGTTTAACTAACAATATCGTTTTCAAGTTTTTATCCTATATTGTAAAAAAAGAATATCAAGGAATGAAGCCTTGATTATACTATAGATTAATCTGTTGAACCACAAATAGAGTTAAAAATCCTATATAATATGATGTTAGTAACAACTATTATGAAATTTCCACCTATCTAAAGGCTCTATTAGAATTTCAAATTATGTAACCCCTTAGTAATAGCGATAATATAGGGGAAATAAATCAATTTGGGCTTTCTAATCCAACAAAACAAACTTATAAAACTTATCTTAGAGATTGGTTCTAAAAGATAACCTTTCGACAAAATATTTGGAATTGTTATCCTTCTAGATTCCCAAAAGCTCATGATTTATTGGTGTACTCACCTACCAATGGCTAAAACAATTAAAAAAAATTAGCATCCATTTGTTTCACACGGTTCACGATAATATTAAATTTTATTAATCATCAATTTATTTATTTTTTTGCATGGGTTATACTCCCTTTATTACAAATCAAGCTTTACATTTGACGTTTTGCGGTCTCCAATATAACACTTAGACTATTACTTTTTTTGTATTTAAATATTAAACATTTTTATTAATATATATTTTATAAAACACACATTAATGACAAATGTGAATATTTTGATTTTTACATTATGTCCTATTATATTTTACAATAAAATTAATGTCAAATTTTCTCAACTTTGATAAAAAAAATGTCAAATGTAAAGCTTGAATTGGTATAGAGGGAGAATATGATTTTCATTACTCACAAAATATCTAATCGTAGTCAACAAATATAAGAGTATGATTTACAACAATACATGTTTCTTTATAACTTTTTATGTGTGTCGATAACATGAAAGAATAACATGTGTAAAGAAGGCACATAAAATACTTTTACATATGTATAAACAAAAGAAGAGACTTACACATAATTGGTGAATATGAAATAATGGCCCCTACTACTAGATCATGTGAATCGTAAAAGGAATTACATAATGAATAATTTAAATGGAAGTATAAGTGGACTCCAATGTATAATTGAATCAATTGTAACACCCCAACCCCTTGCGGGCTAGTGAATGTCACCATATGTGGTTCTTCGGGTGTTGTACTGACCCCACTATACCAACACATGTCTTTTCAGTGCACTTGTACATACCTGGGAAACTTCTCAGGAGATCTCCCATCCTTGTACTACTCTCAATCAAGCACGCTTAATCGTGGAGTTTCTAAGTCAATGAGCTCCCTGAAAAGAAGATGCATCTTCTTGGTATGAGTAGTACTATCACTCAATTTAAGCACTCATCTAATCTCCTCTCAAATCTGGGGTATCACAATCACCCCCACTAAAGGACCGCACCATTCTCGTTGCACATGCAAGCCACTGACAAACAATCCCAGGACGTAGCCCCTGCTAGGTGACTGAACTGCCCTTTGCCACCACAACTCAGCACACGCTCGCATGGTTGCTCTAATACCATTTGTAACACCCCAACCCCTGGCAGGCTGGTGAATGTCACCAAATGTGGCTCTCCATGTGTCGTTCTGACCCCACTGTACGAACACATGTCTTTTCAGTTCTTCTACTCAGGGTTTTTTCTGACTTCTCTCTTCTTTCTCTCTCTACAAGATCTACGTGGGTTTCAGGGTAGATCTTGGAGTTATGGCAAGGAATAGAGTGGCTAAACAAAGGAATAAAAAAGCTACTCCAGTATCACAAAGGGAGGCAGCTGCTGAGGTTGATATCCCTGATGCTATTAAGGAAGTAGCACAGGAGAAGTAGAAGGATGTTACTGCGAAGAGGAAGCTTAACTTGGAGCCAGCTACAGCTACCGAATATCAGGGTAACAGAACGGTAGAGAATGGGTTGTCTCTATCGTTCATTGCGCCTGTAATTGTGGAGGGTAAACCAAGAGTAAAGCTGGAAAATGAGGAGTAATATTGAACCATATTTTTACAATAGAGGCCTGTTATTCTTCATAAATGGCATGAAAGTTTTGATTTTGAAAAGGAAGATCATTATGTTATGCCTTTGTGGATACAACTGCCTAAACTCCAAGTGGTTTGTTGGTCTGCAAATTCACTGAGTAGGATTGCCAGTGTTATTGGCAAACGTTTATATGCAGACCAAAGAACAAAGGAGCAGTCTAGGGTTAGATATGCTCGTTCACAGGTTGAGATGAATGTTACCCATAAGTTAGCAGAGTCTGTGGAGATTGAACTACCTGATGGAGGGATTCATATTCAGGAAATTGTGTATGAGTAGAGGCCAATTTTCGATAATAAGTGTTTGCTTATGGGTCATGATTGTTAATTGTTAAAAGAGCCTATTAAGGGTGGAAATAAATCCCCCAGTAAACAAGCTCCAGCTAAGAAGCCATAACAAAGACAGACTTGGGTGCCAAGTGCAAAGCCTGCTGGTGTGTCAGATACTACACCTAAAGAAGCTAAGATTCCTCTGGTCCTATACAACCCCCAAGAAAAGGAAAGCCTCAGAGTAAGGGTCATGAAATACAAATAGGAGTAAACCTGCAGAATTCGTTTTCTCCTTTGGGTTTGTCTGGGAGTCTTGATATCATAGGAAAGACCACCAATAAGGATGCTATAAGGCTTGTTGGTGACGATGCTGAGAGGACCAAAGGAATAACGTGATATACACCTGGAACGTGAGAGGCATCTGTAAGCCTCATAAGCAGAAGGAGGTGAAACATAGATTTGTACGCAATAAATGTATAGTAGTTGGCCTAATTGAAACAAAAGTTCAGATCACTGGTACTAAAAAAGGTCCTAGAAACATGATTCCAAATGGTTGGGAATTTGTAAATAATTGCAGTTTAGTTGATGGAGGTCGAAGTTGGCTTATGTGGAATCCCAGAATGTGTTTACTAAGTGTGAATTTCATGACAAAGCATTTGATTCATTGTGATATTTGTATGACTAGTGGGTTTGAAGCTGAGATCACATTTGTGTATGGTTTTAATACCATTGGTCAGAGAGTCAGTATGTGGGCTGGGCTAGAACAAATTGGTCTTAATATCACTAAACCTTGGCTCATCAATGGAGATTTCAATAGCATGTTGTCTGGAGAGGATGGATTCAATGGAAGCCCAGTTACATTGCATGAGACTAGAGATTTTCAAGGCTGGGTCGATTCAATGGGTGTTATGGAGTTAAGGAGGATTGGGTGTAAATACACATGGTGGAATAAGCAGCAGGGAGACAATAGGAAATTTTCAAAACTGGACTAGGTGTTTGTGAATTCTGAGTGGATGAGCAAATATCCCAATTCAGTTATTGATGTTCAAGAGCCAGGGCTGTCTGATCACAACCCCTTATTTGTTTCTATTCCTGAGATGGTTAATGTAGGTAAGAGACCATTTAGGTTTCTAAAATACTTAGCCAATCACCCCTTGTCTTTGTCTGTTGTTGAAGAAGGTTGGTCCTAGAGCTTTAGAGGCTCTATGCTTCAGGCAATGGCTTATATGAAGGAGCAAATGGAAAATATGATGAAAACCCAAGATGAACTAATTGGAAATCTGAAAACTTTGGAATATAAGTGTAAGGCTCAAGAAGATATTATTGCTGCATTTCAAAAGGGTAATGAGAGTGATGACAATGAGGGTCCAGCAGTCGTAACCAATGAAGTGCCTGAAACAAAGCCTGAGGAGATTCTGGAGTTGAAGGAGCTCAAGGAACCTCTGAGAAAGAGTGGTTTGCTAATAAACCATTTTATCGACAGAGAAATGTTGAGGCCCAAGGGAAATGTTAATCTTCAAAAGAGATTTGAGATGCCAAAGATACCCCAGTATACTTGACAGATCTTGGCTAAGACTCATGTTCGTAACTTCATGATCGAGATGCAGCTAAAGAGTGTTGATCATGTGGCCCTCCTTATTTCCTCAAACCTTGAACGATAAAGTTAGTTAGTGGTTCTTTCAGTTATCCCCCGAGAAGGTGAAGACTTGGGATCATGTTCGAAAAGAGTTCTTGAAGCAGTACGGATATGGCACTAGGGTCACTCCCATAGCTCTACGTGATTTGGAGGCTTGCACCCAAAGGCCAGGAGAGAAGTTCGTGGAATTTCTGGAAAGATGGAGGAGTATTCCCATCCATATGATGAACCATCCTGGCATACATGACCAAATCAGGACTGTTGTGAAGAATCGTACCCCTGAGTATCAGAAGTACATGAAGATGCAAGTTTATCATGATTGGAACTTCCTGCAAGAGTTCGGGATATTGGTGGATAAGACTGTGGCAACAACCCCTCCCACTAAAACATATGATCGACCTACCTTTAAGGGAAAGAAGCCTGTAGGGAACAACGTCACTAGCAACCATGTTTACAATGCTAAATCCATGGTCCTATAGCAGATCTGAACAATGTCCAGGGGAATGAGAGGAGGAAGGCACCTCGCAAGTTTTCTCCTTTCCGTATGACACTGAAACAGGCATACGACAAGCTGCTTGTCAAGGGAATGTTAAAACCAATAGGGCCTACTCCTAATATACCTATTCAACTTCAGCCATTAAGGAAGGATCTTCAGATTTTAATCTATCATTGTTGATTGTACCCATGGGATCTCCAGTGCATAAGAGAGCGTACATAAGCTCGTAAGACCCGGAAACTCTAACTATAGTATATGACTCTGAAGAAAAAGCCTCTCAAGATGACTTGTGGGATTAGATTGATTATCTGTCTTACCTCTAGAAAAAAGAGGAAAACATTATCAACCATATAGTGTTGCCAGAAACATCTTGCTATTTAACGAAGTCAGGAAGACTACACAAAGCTGTAGAAGTAGGGGAAAGTTCAAAGGACCCAGTTGTGTTGAGTCCCCCACAATCGCCCAAAGTTACTAAACCCCTAACTTTGAGTCCACCCCAGATTCAGGTTAAGGAGAAAAGGGTAGAAGAAGATGTGGTCGTGAAGCAAATGAAGAAGACAAAAGCTAATGTTTCTCTCTGGCAGTTATTATGTGTCTCCCAATATCACCGCAAGGCAATGCTGAAAGCCTTATAAGACACTATGGTTGATAAAGGATTAACCCTAGAAGATATTCTTATGAATCTAAATGCAAGAGGTATGTCTGTCATTACCTTTTCAGAAAAGGACCTCTCGTTAGAGGGAAGGAATCATAACCATCCTCTGTATGTGACATTTGGTACGGCCAATCAATGGCTTCCTATGTGCTTCGTGGATAATGGTTCATCAGTGAATGTACGCCCCTTGCAAATTGTGAAGAAGTTGACCTTGGATCCTAAGGACATGGCTCCATCAATGGTACATCTGAGGGGGTATGATAATAATAGAAGGGACGTCCTAGCCCAGCTGATGTTAAGCGTGAAGATTGGACACTTTGAAAAGAATATTGAGTTCATGGTGCTAGATATACCTGCCACCTTCAATATACTTTTGGGAAGACCTAGGTTGCATGCCATCGATGGAGTAGCATCTACTCTCCATCAAAAGGTGAAGTTCGTCATGAACAACAAGGTGTTCTCTTTGGAAGGCGATCCTATCACCATCAAGATGACTAAGGGAGAGACAATTCTTGATATTGGGGAAGCTGTAGAGGAATTGGATTTCTCCGGGTTCATGATAAATGATATCGCAATTATTGAGAAGGGATTAGATGATGGATTCTCCCTCTATAAGGATAAGAAGTTCACCAAAATGCTGGTAGAGATGACATACTTTCCAAGAACCATGCAGGGAAAGAATAAAGAGATACCACCCCCAGTTTCCTCGGAGTTACTCAAAAGTATCATGTTTGGCTTAGGATATGAAGCCACTGAATTTGAAGTCAACCAGAAGCTGTCGGACCAAAAGATAGGGAATAAGCGTTTGGATATGTCACCATACTTAAAGACTTTGAATGGTCAATCACAGTTGAAGGTGATTGGGCCCAATTCAATGGATTCCCATAACCCTTTTATGATATCAAGACTAAGACACTCCACCCTAGACTTGAGCTTTGTGCAGATTGTAATGTCTTGGACAACTTTGCCCCATACAATGTCATCCAAGTACCAAGGATGAAGGATTGGGTTACGGAAGCTGAGAATGATTCCCTGGAACTGCTGTTTGGGATGGAACGAGAAGATAAATATGGGCGGAAGAAGAATTCATCTTTTTAGGGAAGTGTTGAGTTTGACCCCACCAATCTGGTTGCGCCAATAGAGGGACCGCTAGAGAGCTGGATAAAGGAGTGTAGCTGGATTACTCATGATGGAATCAAGATGACCGTCGCAGTCGGTTAAGGACCTATAGTTCAACCCGTAGTTAAGTCTAGTGTTGAGCTATTGAGTCGAACATTAGTCTTAAGTCCTCTGAGTCTAGTATTTATGATTTTGTTGAGTATGAGCATGATAAGCTCATAGTGTCTTAGCATGATAAGCTCATAGAGTCTAAGTCTGTCTTTTTTGAGCTATTAGCTTCCACTATCAAAGAAATGAACCTTTCTGCTTATATATACTTTGTCAATACTGCATCCCATTCCCATGATCCCAAAGAATCTCATGATGAATTGCCAAAATAATTAAATAAACAAATGAATGAACGAGAAAATAACACTGCTATAATTGAAGAAAATGCAACAATTAATTTGGCCACTGAAGGCAATCGAAAGAAGTTAAAATTGGTTCAACACTTTCATCTGACGAAAAACAAAGTTCATAGCATTGTTGAAAGAATTCACAGATCATGTATTCGCATGGTCTTACAAAGATATGCCAAGAATTGATCCTAAGATCGCTGAGCATACCATCCTTTTGTATCCTGATGCAAAGCAAGTTAAACATAAGTTGAGGAAGTTGAATCCAGAATGGGCTCTTACGATCAAGGAAGAAATAAGGAAACAGTAAGAGTTTGGGTTTCTACAAGTCGAGTATTATACCGAATGGGTTGCAAAGGTTGTTTCTGTACCAAACAAAGATGGGAAGGTCAAAATGTGTGTTGGTTACCAGGATTTGAATAAGGATAGTCTGAAGGATGATTATCCGTTACCTACTTGTTTATAATATTGTTGGGCATGCACTATTCTCTTTCATGGATGGGTACGCAAGGTATAATCAGTTGTTCGTGGCAGAGAAAGACAGGGCCAAGACTACCTTTATCACACCATGGGACCCTATTTTTATAGGGTAATGTCATTAGGGTTGAAGAATGCTTGAGCTACTTACCAAAGAACTGCGACGACCCTCCTTCATGACATGATACACATGGAAGTAGAGGTATCTGTGGATGATATGATTGTTAAGTCCAATACAAGAGAGGGTCATTTAGAAAATCTTAGGAAGTTCTTCGAAATATTGAGGAAGTACAACATGAGGTTGAATCCTCAAAAGTGTTTCTTTGGGGTGACTTCTGGAAAACTCTTGGGTCATATTGTGATGCGAAAGGGAATTGAAGCAGATCCAGCAAAGATCAAGGCCATAACAGAGAACTACCTCCGAAAACGAAAAAAGGAATCCGTAGACTTTTGGGGAAGTGGCAGTATATAAGTAGATTTATCGCTAGGCTAACTATGGTATGTGAACCCATATTCAAGAAGTTGAGGAAAGGAGTCAAAACCACGTGGGATGAGAATGTCACGAAGCATTTGATAAAGTCAAAGAGTATATGTCTAATTTGCATGTGTTAGTTCCACCAGAAGCTGCATGACCATTGTTGTTATATCTGACAGTTACTGATACTACCATGGGGGCCATGATGGTGCAAGAGAATGAACAACTAGGAAACCAGAAGCCATCTATTACTTGAGTAAGAAATTCTTAGACTATGAGACGAGATATACACACTTGGAGAAAACATGTTTGGCACTGGTATGGGCCACGATGAAC
This sequence comes from Corrigiola litoralis, assembly GCA_901111285.1. Classification (NCBI taxonomy): domain Eukaryota; kingdom Viridiplantae; phylum Streptophyta; class Magnoliopsida; order Caryophyllales; family Caryophyllaceae; genus Corrigiola; species Corrigiola litoralis. Next base: position 14,809 of record CAAKMY010039964.1, read on the forward strand.
TTACGACATTACCTGTTATCTCACTTAGTTTTGATTATCTTGGCCATGGATCAATTGAAGCACTTACTTGAAAAACTACTATGAATTGGAAGATGGCACGGTGGACTGTAATGCATTCTGAGTTTGATATTAATCCGAAGTCAATTAAAGGAAGGGTTGTAACTGATTTTCTGGTTGGTCAGCTTGTTGATATTGAGGAAGAGAATTATGACCTGCCAGATAAAGCTCTGATAATGATTGATAAGGAGATTTAGTATATGCACTTCTATGGGGCTTCTAATTCCAAAGGGAACATTTGGAATTTTGCTGGTGTCACCTGACGAGATTCAAATTCCAGTAGTTGTATAGCAAGACTTTGAAGCAACAAACAATGCAGTAGAGTACGAGGCATGCATTATGGGCTTGAGAACAGCTCTAGACATAGGTTTCAAATATTTGAGAGTGTATGGGGATTCGAGTCTTATCATTAACCAGGTATCCAAGCGATGGAAAGTGAAGCATGAGAACATGGCTCGGTATCAGGGGTATCTGGAAGAGATCACTCCTGAATTCGAAGAGGTAGACTTTACATTCTTGAGGAGGGATGAAAATCAGTTTGCATATGCCTTAGCCAAACTAGCCTATATGGTTGAGATACCAAAAGAAATTCACATAATGTCCCTGGTGGTAGAATAACAGTTTCAACCAACATACTGTTTTACTTTGGACAATGAAGAAGAAGAACCATGGTTCTCAGACATGTTAAATTACAAGCGCACGAACACATACTCAAAGGGTCTGGATGAACGAAGACAACCGACATTAAGGTTGATGGCCAATCAATATGTAGTGTGTGGTGGAATATTGTACAAAAGGGTCGCAGATGGAATCCTCTTACGATGTCTAGGAGAGAGAGAAGCGGCAAAGATGGTTAAACAGGTGCATTATGGGGTTTGTGGAACACATATGAATACAAGGATATTGGTAAAGAAGCTTTTAAGACAAGATATTATTGGACAACTATGGTTCAAGACTCTGAGGTATTTGTCGGGAAGTGTCATAAATGTCAGATATATGCTAATTTGTAGCATGTTCGACCGCATAAGCTATACTTTATGGTATCACCCTTGCCGTTTTCTACATGGGGCATAGACATTATTGGGAAGGTTACTCCCAAGGGCACGGGTGGACATGAATTCATACTACTGGCAATTGACTATTTCACCAAGTGGGTTGAGAATCAGTCATATGCGAAGTTAGGAGCAAAGCAAGTAGCTCAGTTCATCGAGAAGAACATCATCTGCAGGTCCGCAGTACCACAATTTTTTTTGTAAGAGACTATGGATCACACTTTAAGGGAGAGACCTTACAGCTTTTGAATAAGTATAAGGTTAAGTTTCATTATTCTTCACCTTATCACCCACAGATGAATGGGGCAGTTGAAGCTGCAAATAAGAATGTGATCACTATAGTTGAAAAGATGTGTGAAACCTATGCTGAAAATTCTTCGTTAAAGCGATTCATATTGCTATTTAGCTCCTCAATTGTTAATGTAGAGATCGCCCTTTTTTGATGAACTTGAGATATCTTCTTGAACAATTGTAGTATTGCTTGTCTTCAAATACTAATTATGATGTTGCTTCACATGATTCTAATTTAGGCGATGACATCACATAATTTAAACTGAATCTAGTGACCACTTGTTTAGCATAACAACAAATTACATGCTATATGACAATAAAATAAATCTAGCATACACGCTAACAATAAAAACAACTTGAACATATCAAAACACTTAAGCATGATGAAGAAATATTCAAACAGATAGAGTTTGGAAAAGTTTATTGTGATACCCCACATTTGAGATTGAGAATTGATGAGGGCTTAAATGGATTGATAGTACTACTCATACCAACAAGTTGCAACTTCTTTTCATGGTGCCCATTTACTTAGAAACTCCACAGTTAAGTGTGCTTGGCTAGGAGTAGTATAAGGATGGGTGACCTCCTGGGAAGTTTCTCAGGTGTGCACAAGTGAGGACAAAGTGCACTGAAAAGACCAGTGTTGGTACAGTGGGGTCAGTACACAGCCTGAAGAGCCACATTTGGTGATATTGACCAGCCCGCAAG
>CAAKMY010039965.1:1563-40402 GCA_901111285.1 Corrigiola litoralis
AACAGGAGTAGCATTATCTTCAACATGAAGTGTAATCTTCTAGTAATGTGGCAATGGTTAATTGGTTATACATACTTATCGGCTTTTTCATCCGATCTTGTTTTGAGATCGCAAAGTGGTACGTGGTAAATTATTAGGTACATCTCAGAGTATATACTCTCAAGTTCAACTTGTATACTTTTTTGTGTACCTTTAATAAATTAGAATTATACATTATTTTCACTGTGATATATAAAAACTTATCAAAGGTACACAAAAAATACACACAAAGGTAAATAAAAGTATATTTGAGAGTACGTACTCTCAGGTGTACACAATAGGTTATGATAGTACGTTGGTGCTTGTCGAATTCACACGGGAATTTTCACTTTTGACTCACGGGTTACAAGTTTACAACCCTGTCCTCGAAGGTTCACATCTCAGATTGCTTGTGTGGGTGAAAAAGGTCTCTCACTATCATCCTTGTTCCATGCCATAGCATTACAACTACAAGTATACAAATCAATGCAAACGATGACACGAACCACCGACGTAAAAGGTTGCTTAGACTATTCTTGACTTCATCCAGACATGGAAAGTACTTTGGAGTTGGATTAGGCAGAAGGAAAAATTATTTGCTACTGTGAGTTTGAAGGGACCCGTTTTTGGTTCATTTTATAGCCCAATTTAGACCAGTTCATAGAAGGAAGTTTGTGTGACTTACTCCACTTTAAAGGGCCCATTAAGTGGTCCACTATCTGTTGATAGCTACATTTGGCAATTTAGAATTGTTCAAACCTATACTCGTACTCTTTTTTTTTTTTTTTTTTTTTTTGACAGGGTACAATGCAAATATTATTATCTTTCAAACTAAGCATTGTATTTGTACACATGAAAGTATGAAACTAAGCAAGTATATAAATTCTTACTCTAAATCGTTGTTCACATTAAATTGAATAAAAAAGAATATGTAGAGTGTTACAAGATGATTATAAAATGAAAATATGCACTCTTTATATTAAAAGTGTAACTTGAGAATAAAGTTGATACAACGCCCAATAAAAATATCCCGACTGATACAACGCCCATATATCTACATATTTAAACACTCCATTAGACCAAAAGTTTCACTTTGTATGCCATTGTCACTATCATAAGGTTGTCTCATATATATATGAGATCAACCATTTTTATTACTTAGAAACTTTTTGACCTTCTCTTCTTAGGTACCTTCAATTTTCCTTAGCCCTTCCCTTGCTAAACCTCCATGAACGAAATGCTTCTTTCTTCTATTTGATCACCAATGATCAAAACTCGTCCAGGGAAAACTTTTATTTTTTGGCTCGATCCCCGTATGGAAAACAGGGGTTTCACTCGGGTCTCCCGGGGAAGATATAAATTACCATAAACATTGCCGAGTAAGAATGAAGATTTGCTCAAATGCTTGGAAGTGTCATCCTTTAATTTATCAATTGGTGATTCGATATTAATCCACATCTTGCAGAAATATTGCTCTAGTGTGTTTTTCAGAAACAACCTTCGTACTAATCATAGAGCTATGTCTACGTATGATTTTGATCTCCCAAACCTCGCATCGAACGAGATCCATATAGAGTTGTTGTTGTCGATATACCCCTAAAAAAACAGCAAAATAATTTGGTTCATCTGAAAGTTAAAAGAAAAAGTGCTAATCCAACCCAAAGAATTCCACTTCAACACTTACTTGTATTTGGACTCGAACACTAAACATATATTGGACAAAGGCTTCATGTTCTCCTCAGATGAATTAGTGTGAGTTTCAATTTTTTTTCCAATTCTCTTTAGCTCCTACTAGTTTTTCTAGTTATTTCTGTTCTCTCTTGTTCCTTCAATTCTCGCAAGTTTCTTCTAGTTAGTTCCTTCCATTTTTTCCAGCTCATTTCAGTTATCTCCAGTTCTTTTCAGATTCCCCCAATTCCTTTTAGTTTAGTTTAGTGTAAAACTGTGAGTTTCAGCTGAAGAGAACATGACCAAAGCCCATATATCTTGCACAACACAGTGAGGCCTATTAAACGAGGTGAGGATTTTTAAAAAGCCTATGCCCATCCTTCTTCCAAAATCAGGTCGAACACAGGGAGGCATGGCCTTTACAACCAATTCTGAATGGACTTTTAAAGTGTCGAGTTTGGTTATTTACGGGAGAAAAACATCCCATTTCAATTCCTCTCTTGATTTTAACTTTGAGTTTATAGTTTTTAGAGAGGTATGTATGCCAGCCCAATATCCAGTACGGGGAAAATTCCTACATACCACCACTACAGTAAAAAACTTTCGGGACAACTTTACCCTCATTTTCTATATGCAAAATCACTTTCGAGTCCTTGTGAAGGGTGAACCCTACCGATTTTTTTTTTACCTCACGAGTATAAGGAAGTAATTTCTCGTCTTTAGAGTTCGTAAAGGTCTAGTATGGTCAGCACCGACCCAGTCCGTTACGACCCTCGCCCCGCCCCGAATTTAATCTAACGCCAGACCCGAGCCAATCCGACCCTAGCATAAAGTTGGCCTAACCCAACCCACCTCGATCCGACCCAATGTTCAAGTCTTAAACACAATACAGATACAAACCCATCTATGGACTACAAGAAGTTAAACCCCCATACCTCGTAGAAGAATTTCGTTTTCCATCAATTTGTACAGCCCACCCTTCTCAATAACATCAACATAATTTTGTTGATAAAAAACAAAATAGCCCCCCCCCCCCCCCCCATTTTTTTAGTCTGCAATAACGGTAGTTAGAATTTTATAATACTAGATACATGACTATTATACCTAGGGCTGTGCAGCCCCACCGACCCGACCCGACCCCATATTTTTTACAGGTCATGACCCGACCCTAAGATTAATGGGCCGGGTCAATTTATTCACCTAATGGGTCGGGACGGGTCATAGCTCAAAAGTCAATATTGGAAAAAAATCTTCCCCTCTCATCATTTTACCGTTTACACCAAACTTTTTACTTATAAAAAAGGGGTCAAGTCAATGCGAGCCCGTATTAGGTATGACCCGACCCGACCCGCGTCAAAATCTTGAAGACCCGACCCGTTTAAGTTTTGGTCCGCCCCGCCCCATCGCACATGCCTGATCATACCTCGATACCTACACCATATCATTTGTGACTCCACTTAAGAGCCCATATGACCCAATTAGTTATTCTATGTCATTCTCTCCTTTTATTTCTTCTCCTCCTCGCTTAAACCATAGGAGAGTACTACACAATATCAACATATCAGTATTATTATTGAGTACAGTAGGTCACTCAACAAAAAAGATCACAATGGCAGAAGCAGGAAGCGACACCCCCCCAAACCAAACCATCTACATCAACAACCTCAACGAAAAAGTCAAACTCGACGGTCAAACTCCCATCTTTTTCACCTTTACTTTTGTCTTAATCTTTTTTTTTTTTTACCCTATCTCTTCAATTTTACTGTTTTACTTATTACCATCTTTTTACTTGCAGAGTTGAAGAAGTCACTGAGTGCCGTGTTCTCGCAATTTGGGAAGATAGTGGAGGTGTTGGCTTTCAAGACACTGAAGCATAAAGGGCAAGCTTGGGTTGTCTTTGAGGAGGCTTCTTCTGCTGCCAGTGCTTTGCGCCAAATGCAAGGCTTCCCCTTTTATGACAAACAGATGGTATTCTGATATTTTGTTTATTGGCATGTTTGTTAATGGGAATGTCTTGTATTAGACCGTGGAAATTAGACGGGTTTAAAGTGGTCGCTTTTATTATAGTGGTAATGAAAGGTGACCCCTTTAACCCTATTCGTGACCATGTTTGGTTGTAAGTGTCTTTTGATGATTTGTGGTTATGAATTTTAGATTTTTGATTGATTGTTGGAATTAGGGTGATACATGATTTTGCCACATAGGTAAGGGTTCCATTAGTTTGAGGTTAAATTAGGTTAGTGCCCCTGCCGATGTATGCAGTGGCGTAGCCAGAGATTGTGGATAGTGAGGTATGGGGTCATTCATGATACGCATGATGCGATTTAAGTATGGGTCATTTGTTAATAAAATTGCATGTTAAAGGAAGTTATACGTAAAATTTATAGGGGAAAAAATTGTGAGTATGGGGTCACCCCTTTGCTAACAATGTGGCGCCCCATACCACTTGAAGTCGAATTGGGTCGTTTTACAATGTATTTTTCGAAGAACACGGTAGAGACATAGTTTCGACTAGGTTGAGGACGACAAAGGATTTAGAAAAACTTAAACTTGGGCTTTCGGTTGTTTGGAAATTTAGTTGGTTAACTTGAACGGGGTCGTATGACTGTGAAGAAAGGTACGAATATATTATGTTGGATTAGGGTTGAGGACGACGGAGGATTTAAAAAGACTGGAACTTGGGGTAAAGGTTGTTCGGAAAGTTAGTTGGTTAACTTGAATTGGTTAGATTCTCTTTAAATAGAGGTACGGAATTTTATCGTGTATGCGAGTTGAGGACGAACTTGGGGGTTTCGGTTGTTGGGATTTGTTAACTTAGGTTAATGGTGTGTGATAATCTTCCAAACAAGAGTACTAGTGTAATACAACAACAACAACAACAACAACCTTGTATGGAGGGAGGTCCGATATGTACGCAACCTTACCCCTACCGAACGAGATTAATGTAGATATTCCGACTTTTTTATGAGATTAATTAGGCTATGAGGATATCATTGCTTAGGATTACAAATTTTTTGTTTTTGTCTTCATCATTAGCTTTGGAATTGGAGTTTTTTCAACATCGGACAATGATTTTATTTGAAATCCTTGCTACATTGTTGTAACTAGGTTGAAGAATAATACAGTGGAATGAGATTTCCTTCTGTTTGAGGTGAATGTAAGCTAAGTTATGCTAGGCTAAAGTAGGGATACCATCCTTAATTATAAGTAGGTTGGCAATTAATTAAATAAAAGTAGGTTGTTTTAGAAAGTTAAACATGGTTAACTTAGGTTTTTATATGTTGCAAAGTGTTCATTTGGAACAAGTGTTGGTTGAAAGGTATGATAGTTGGGAGTTTGTCTTGTTTATGTTGTTAATCAAGTGAAAGATTGTTGTTCATGGGGATATTGTTGCCCATCAACATTAAACCTTCTTAGTTTTATATTAATCTAAACCACAAAATAGAAGAAACTGCACATGAGATTTGGTAAATGTGAAATTCAATGAAGTAGATTCACAGTGGCACATTAGAGCCACTTTGTTTCGGGTTAAATTATGTTAAAACTAACTCAGTTTCAACTAGCTGAACCAAGTACTGGAAAAACAGATCTTTTTTTCCCCTGAACAAGCCTAATTTAAGCTAACTTCACCTCAATCGGAACACATTGCAGGGGAGGTTTTATGGTTTTTTGTTTGTAAGAGGTTGTGTAGGATATGATATAGGTAAGGGGTTGAAAAATTTGGATATCTTTTTCCCATTTTCCTAATGCTGATGTAATTGCAACTATTGTTGTGCCAAGGTAAATCAAATTGGTAAAAGCCTTCTCTGAAAGGTACCGTGAGAATAATTTTGTAGTGTTTTTCTAATGACTTAGGTAAAGGAAAATTTGAACACGTCTGCTTAGAGTGGTTGCTGCTTGCTTGATTAGAACCTTGTGGAGCTAGTTTAGGGTTCAAAGGGTGGGAAGCCAGTTTAAGTAGGCACCAGCATTGCAAAGACACGTGGCGAACACGCGTGGCCAACATTTTGGTCTCTTCATATTTAAAGGAAGTTCCTCATATGTTCTGTTTTTAATTATTCAAGGTGTTGGGCATTCCAAGATGAACAGCAGGATGATAGTCTTGAAGTGTGTGTTGCAATTATGAATTTCTGATTAATTGATACTAAGCACATGAGTGGATTCGTGTGTTAGATCACACCCAAAGTAGAGGGTGAAGGTTGGAAGTGTGAGAATTCTTGAGGAGACAAAAGTGGAAGGGTGTTGGAGGTACTTGTCTATTTGAACCCATTTGAGATGAACAAAAGAAAAAATGTAGAATTGTCATCACTGTAAATTGGGAAAGTGAGTGGCTATATACCCTCTTTACATCTGTTTAACACTTCAACCTGAACATCTTAAGCATGAACTTTCTTTATCATGGTGTATATATAATTTTGAGGAATGCACATGTGGTAACTGAGAATACAATGTATAGCTGATTGCAATGTTTAATCGCCAACTGGCCCAACCAGGGAGAGAAAATGGAACATACTATTGGAACTTACTGTCACTAAATTTTTGCTTGGTTTACGCAGAGAATACAATATGCAAAGACCAAGTCAGATGTGATTGCAAAAGCTGATGGTACTTTTGTTCCTCGAGAGAAACGGAAGAGACATGAGGAGAAAGGTACACACTTTCAGTTGTTATGTGTTTCTGTTAGTTTATAATTGTCTCTTCAGTTAAATTTGTATGTTTGACGGCTGATGTGTAATCGTTTATAATAAGAAATCGATGACTGTTGTGGCAATCTGTTTGGATCAAAGCTAGTACTCAGGTGTCTTTATTTTCTAAAGGAACTAGTGGATTATCGAACCAAGTGTCTATGCCTAGCATTGGCCTTTTCTTCTTCTTCATGGTATAGTGTTGCCTGAAACAATTTAGCCCTACTTCTAATCCTTTCATTTCTCTTCACTTCTTATAATTGCCTGCCCTACTCAGGGCCGAAGCCAGGACTTTGGATTGGGGGTAACACAATTATAAATATATTAAAATGGTAAACAGGGGGTGCGAATATGGTAGGAACGGAAGTGTAATTGAGATGCTATACCATATGAATAGAGAGTGGAGAGAGAGGGAGGGAGGTAGGGAACATGCATTGATGAATTGTATCCCTTATGCAAACTTTATATAATTGTTGGATGTTGTCATAATCTGTTTCTCTGCTTCTTCTGGTTTTAGTGTTCGCTTTGATGAGTTGTATCCCTTCTGCAAACTTTATATAACTGTTCGAGGTTGTCATAATCCGTTTTTCTGCTTCTTCTGGTTATAGTGTCGCCTTATACAATTGAGCCCTAATTATAATCCTCTTCAGTTATTCTTATTTTCCTTCGGCAAACTTCATATAAGTACTTTAGGATGTGATCCATCTGTTTGTACGTCCTTTTGGTGGGAAGTCATTTACAAGCTAAACTGAGTGAGGTTTTGGTGGAAATCTGTGTCGTGATCCTCTCCAGCTATCATGTTACTTTAAAAGATTTAGCAATGAATATAACCATATATTTACAAATATGAATATATTCCCTTTTTCTGGAGGTCAAGAAGTGTTGAAATTTTGATCAATGCCACCACAAAAGTGTATACGGCGAGGTTGTTATATGTTTCTGTATAAGAAGTAAGGTTTAACCATCCCAATTTCAGATTTTTGGGGAATGTTTCTGTTGTTGTGTTTGTCCAAAATTAAAAGGTTTTCACAAGGGCCTCCACTTGTAATCATGATTCTCTGCAGCTACTTTCCTGTCAGTACTTTATTTTTGTCATTCCTTGTTGTTCATCCAATTATGCTGGTTGCCCCCCTAATAACGAATAACTTTGAACTGCTGGTTGAGAGGTGTTTCCTTTGCTTGGGGATCTCATCTCTTAAATGAATACTGGTGTGCCTTTCTTGACCTCATTCACCCTCATTTTCCAATGACCATCGAACCCAACAATGCTTTCAGTTTATGTAATGGACTCTACTACAAGGCATAGTGTGACATAGCATCATATTTTACACTTGTAAGTCTATTATGGATGTTACTTAATGGCATTGGCCATCGGACAAACACAACAACAGAAACATGTTCCAAAAATCTGAAATCGGGATGGTTAAACCTTACTTCTTACACAGAAACATATAACAACCTCGCCGTATACACTTTTGGTTGTCAGTAGTAACTTATATTTGAGCATATGTTGGTAGCTGATCCCTTTCTTCTAATAAGTGAGGGATGTATAGAAAATTAAGTTATCAAATATACTTACGAAACATATTTAGAATCATATAATTCTAATACTTAAGTTGACCTTCCCAGTTCTGCTGCAACCCTTGATTTAATATTAGTTGTCTTTTTGTGACTCAAATGACTTTTACGGATATCTCAGTCATAATTACATATTCTGCCCATGGTTTTGATTTTTTATTTTGAAATCCCAACTATTTACTGTACTACTTCAGTACATTGTGTTAAGGGATCTTGCTTCTTTTTACAAATATCCTTTTGTGTATTACTAGAAGAGCATTTTGAACGTCCAAGTATGGTCGATCATGGCTGGTTGTCAATGAATTAAATTGTAACTCTATTCCCTCTCAACAACTTGCTTGAATGCATCCCTTATGCATATGGGGCAAGGAGATGTACTTAGATGAGGACTCGATAAAATATTTTGCTATGCAACAACCCAATATGGATCCCGCTCGAAACAAGGTTTGGGGAGGTCCAAACATGTATGCAGTCTTACCCCTAACTAATCACATGTTGTTGGGATTAATTAAGTATACCCTTTTTAGATTAACCTCTAGTAATATAACGCATGTTGTCTTCTAAAGGAAACTTTATTATAATCCTCAATCTTGCTTTGGCGGAGTATTAGGATCATACCATCTATCAGTTGATGTGAAAGATTTCATCTGAGTATCTGAGAGACTGAGTAGCCAAGTCTTCTTGGCCTTGTAGCTGTTTTGTCTGGAAACTGAATAGTATGAGTGCAGAATCATCGGAATTGCCTTTTCATGTTGACGGTTCAGACATCCATGACTGTTGGGATAAAATATTGTATATTACAGTATATGTCTAACTTCAGCTCATGAATCATGCACAAGTATTCTCTGAAATCCCACTTGAGCCATATTTGCTATATCCTGTTTGTTCATTTCCTGGTTGCTTGATTGTCATCAAGGTTTTTATATATGAAGCCTTTTCCTAGTCACTGAGGAATAAATCAAAAGCTGCAATTATGGTGCTTTTCTCCTAGAGCATGTCTGAGCTATCTGTTTCAAATCTTTTTCTTAAGCAATTAATTTGGATAACCAACTCTACTGTGAATTGCAAGAGACAAACCGGATGTGTGTTCTTCCCTTTGCGTTTTAAATAAAACTGTGTTTAACAGCCACTTAATCTTTATACTTGATGAGTTGATGTCTTCTTCAAATATTTGGTCTGTTCAGTTTGATATATTTCTCTCCTACTGAAACAGGTAAAAAGAGGAAAGATCAACATGATGCTAATCAAGCTGCAGCTGGTTTGAATTATCCTGGAGTTTATGGCGTTGCTCCTCCTGTAAGTTATTTGGCTTGTTTACTTTATCATCTTTGTATTTGCTTATTAATATGCATGCAGATTAGCATTGCCCCTTGTTCTTGATGAACTATGATCTATGAAGGTCTCTTTTCTTGGTGAAGTAAATAGAAAGGAGTAACATCAATAACCAATAAATGGGACGAGGAAGGAGAATTTCACTAGTTGAAGTAAATAGAAAGGAGTAACATCAGTAACCAATAAATGAGGTCTTTATCTTACAATTCAGCTTGAGGTCATTGGGACTTGGGTCCTAGGTCAAATTCCATTTGGTACTTTAGTTTAATATAGAATAACAGAAACACAGAAGCTGCTAACTTAATCGTGAGGCTTTTTTCTGGAAGTTGGGTTTTGTGGAAAAGGGTAGGCTCAGTATCACTCTCAAAGTCTCAAGTCCCATAAATTGAAGGCTTTAAATTAAATGGGGTTTAATTTTCATGGACCAACATTGATAATTGTCTTCATTGAAGAATGAGATATGGAAGTTATATTGTTTGATGCTATTGAAACAAAGTTTGATCATTCAGGGCTTATCTGACTCTTCACAAGGCCTAAGACCGCTAATGCTTTGATATTGAACCTTGTAAGGCAACGGGAAATTTGTTGTGCATGATGTTACTGTTTTGTATTGCCTTAGATGACGCAGAACAAGGGTTATTATTAGCCTTAAATCATCATACTATAGCTAAATTAGTCCCCACGGCTCAGTCCCTGTGTGGATACTGAGTCAGGGCCGTCTCTCAATCTCTGTGTGGGTACTGAGTAAATCAGAAATAATGTGACATATGGCCTACTGACTCAAGTTAACAATTGTTTTTTGGTACATACTCGAGTTAAAATTAAGTAACTGTAATATGCAATAGACCCACTTAACCTTTGCCGTAATGCTAATATGATGGAAATAAATTGTAGATAATTAGAAATTTGGAAAATACTCTACGAATTCGGGAACGCTACTCAATATTATTTTTCCCATTAATGTGTTGAGTGCTCCACTATTATTGCAGTGTTACCCTAATTACTAATTATTCTTTAGACTTATTTCCTTCAGATTAACACTAGCAGTAATGCAGTACATGGTTTAGTGGTCTGTTGCATGTTTCCATTTAATTTGTTGAGTTGAGTCGTGGGCCATGTTCCTCAGCTAGAGCTTTCTAGGTAGAGATTAGTCAAACTTATGTATGGCAAAGTAGCTTGTTGGGGTAGAACGCTACTGGGACCAACGTTTTATGATAGCTTTTGATAATTTTCCAAATTTGCCTTTGATATCTTTAATAAATTTATCAATGATGCCTTTTTGATGTACTTTCCGTAATTCAATAACTAATTGTGCTGAACTTGTCTACCAAACTCACCTACTTGAGCAACTCACTACTAACGATGGAGCACTAGAATAGTGCTTTGCGAAAGAGGGCCTGAGTGTTTGATTTTACTCCTTATGTTTGTCGACTTTAAGGCTATACAATAGCCCTGGTCATTTATCATCCAATGCAATGGAAAATGAGTAAGCATTGTACATATAAAAATACCCTTTGCCTAAATTTCATATTCCTCTTTCCCAACATTGGGGAAGAGTATGAGTGGCCATTTGGTACAAGGAGGGGAAAGGGAAAGGTATCTAGAAAGGCAAAGGGGGAGGAAGGAATGGGAACCGGCTAATTAACCTATTTATTTGGGTGACACAAAATAACAAATACCCCCTTCTCCCCTGGTCAAAACCACGAGATTTAGCCCACTGCATCTTCTCGACATTTTCATGGCTTCCCACTATATTTCGGCCCACAACAGTCTTTTATCCCTTGTGTCTCATTATGCTCGAAGTTGGCCAACAACTTCTAGATCTAGAGCCCTGGTGGTCAAATTCGACTTCCAAAAAGGTCGAATATTGGCTGCCATTGACAACATGTGGAGCGCACAAGATGGTGCTTACCAAATAATAATGATGTGATTCTGTTGCGGTTTTTGGAGTTGTGGTTCTGTGCTCACTTTCTTCCTCCGTTGGCGGTGGTGGGAATATGACGGGTTGCAGGAGGTGCAGCAGTGAAGGTTTGGGTTATAGTTGGCTCTGGTTAGGCTAAAATGGGTGGTGATTATGGATGATGAGTGCGATGGTGGGTCTTGGGGACTAGAGGAGGAATATATATGGCCCTGAAAGGCGTGGTTCATGTGGTAGCTGTCAATGTGAGGTGGTGGGTGTTGGTGTTTTGAAGGTGGGTGGTGAATTCCCAGAGAGGGTAACCTCCAAATCCAAGGGAGGGGGAGGAGGGATAGAGGAGTCATGGGGAATCTGAACATGAAATATGGGGAAAGGGAGTGATCAATATACTCAACCAAACATTATAAAGTGAATAGAGGACTCCTTTCTTGATTTTCCTAAACCAAATTCCCCCTGACTGTTTTCTAGAAATGTCAGTATAATTTTATTGCTGTAAATGGTCAAGAAATGTATGTAGTAATGTTGATTAAGTCTTTGCTTCTGTGATGTGCACCTTTTGGAATACAGTCGTACACCTCTATTCTTTTTCTTTCTATCTTGTTGGTGCATCTGTTTTCATATTGGTTCGAAGAGTAACTTTAATTGCCATAGGTAAAGAACAATACAAATATTTAGAGGGTGGGAAGTGATGCATCATGTTTTATCGATGTCAGTCCAAGTGAATTATGAAAGACAGGCTATAGGGTATAGGGTAGTTTAAGTGGTACAAGTGCTAGCGTGTCTCCCAACGACCCCTCTCTGGTTTTAATAATTTAATGGACGGGGCTATTGGGGGAATACTGTATTAGATTATAGTCTTTATTTCAATTTTCTGGTTATGTACATGTTGCATCTCTCTTGCTCCTCCCTGTCCCCTGGAAAGGAGAACAAGCCAATGATTCTGTAACGCTCTTTGTTCTCCTATCTAATTCAAATTTGCTATATGTTGCAGCTTTCACAAATCCCATTTATGGGCGGTGTAAGGCCAGTCGTTCCAGAGGCCCCTGCCTCACCAAATAACATTCTTTTCATTCAGAACCTTCCACATGAGGCGAATTCATTGATGCTTTCTGTGCTGTTTAGACAATATTCGGGCTTCAAGGAGGTCCGCATGGTGGAAGCAAAACCTGGTATCGCATTTGTGGAGTATGAAAATGAGATGCAATCAACAGTTGCAATGCACGCACTCCAGAATTTTAATATTGTTAAAGATAGTCCTATGGTTATCACATATGCGAAGAAATAGATGAAACATTTGTGATTAGGCTTTGCATATGTGTGGGGAAGGCTTATGGTCTTGGAACTTTGCTTGTAGTCGAGCTGTCCTGTCTGTCTGGTAGTCTTAGGACGCAGTTAGATACTCTTTGGATGTATAATTGTAGCTGGCTATATTCTTGGAACTGTAAGTCTGTAATCAAGATCCACAGCTTTGATGCTGGTTTTTGTTCTACCTGCCTGAGAATGTATGTACCTTTAATCTTATCTTATAGAGTAGACTTTTAATCAATATGCTTTCTGTTGGCTTCCTTTAACTTTGCCATTCTTTGTGAAGTGCATGTTGTCGGTTGATTATTCAATTTTCGGTAAATTCTCGATACTTTTTGTTTTCATCATATTATGTTCAGTGTTTACCCCGAATTTTCAAAGTCCATTGTCTATAGAAACTAATAATTTCCCTCCTCCAGAGTTCTACTTCATACCTTACGTATGATGTAACACTTTTTAATTACTGAAAAAGGTTTAACCCAGGTATTTCTTATACAAATTCGTAAGATCGTAGAACTTAGATAGGAAAATTACTTCACCTAAATTATATTGCATTGGATGTTCATGATGCTACTTGCCTACTTTGCCAAATATAGGCTCCGTATCTTCTTTTCTATCCCCCAAAATAGAAAATTCTAACTTTACTGTTTTGCATTAATAAGTTGTGTTTTGAAAGCTATTATTAGAAACAGTTTTGTTACACCTTGTGAATAACAAGATGATGATCTAACAATGTTGGCACAATATTAGTAATTCTGGATTAATATACAATTAGCAATGCTGGATTGATATTTGAAGAGAGCCTGAATGCTGAATCATTGCCAATTTGTTTTCCCAAAAATTGACAGTACATAGACAGTATAGTCTAATTTTGGTTGGAACAGATCCATGACTAGAATGTTACCAAAATCCTTGCTTGCATGGTTTGAATGGTTCATGGCGTTCTGCAGCTAAACAAAAAAGGTTTGGAATCTCACAGAACGTTACAAACAAGAGAAGAGTAGGCGAAACAATGAAAATGATACGATTCTCTGATACTTCTTTTCCTCTTGAATCATATTGTATCCTCTTAAAAAGGCCAACCTTAGAAGTGCCTATAATGGACAAGCCGGTAAAGAAAATATCTCCAAGAACAAGAAGCAGAGTTAGCTAGTCTGTCAGGACTGATCTAGTTAGTTTAACAAAAAAAGCTACTAGGATAAGCTACACTTTCTCCAGCTCCGACTTGTGCTTGTCAAGCTGGTCTTTCAACTCTTTCCTCCATCCTTGTACCAGCTGTTCTTGCTTCTTAATAAGCTCTGTCTTGACCCTCAACTCTTCTTCCATGGCGTCAATATCCTGATACCACACGAAACATACACAGATTAGATGGACATGTACAGACTGTACATAGATAAAAATGTATTTCCAAACCCCTAATACCTTCTGAAGCGTTTCTGCCTTGGTAGGCTGATCCTCTCTTTGAAGACCTATAAAATACAGCTGTAGCTTCTTAGCTGCCTCCATGAAGTCTCTTGCGTGTCTTTCTACATCAACTAAAGCAGCCAAAACACACCATTTCAGCAGGTACCCTTTGCTGAATTACTACAAGTCTTTCTACAGTTGCAATCAACAGTATGATAAATCTACAGAACATCTGCATAAGGGTCAAAGAAGGTTCCATTGTATATATCAAGCAACTAGGATCACAACAATAAAGTAGAAAACAAGGAACCCAGCCACAATGCATCCCAAAAGGGTAACCAAAGTACTGAATACTTATTATACAATATGGCATCCCAAAATTGTTCTTGGGTGCTTCCACTTGGGTTGTAAGCATCGAGTGTATTCAGACAATGAGCACAATCTACCAGTCAGGACGTGAGGAAGACAGACACCAGAAGAGAAATTAAAGGGTGCTCCTCTGCAACCTACAGTGATGTAGCAACTACTACTTTATTGGAGTAACTAGCACCATAAAATAAGAGCCAGATCATAATAATGACTATAACACATTGTTTGGATGGGGGGATTTGGAGGGAAGGGAAGGGGAGGGACAGTGAGGCATCCAATCTCCCTTGTTTGGATACAAGGTTTGGGAAGAAAGGTAACGGAGAAGGAGGAATCCAATTTTTCTCCCTCTTTAATAAACTACATCCCTCTAAAATTAAAGAGATTTCGAGGTAAATTGAAAACCCTCCCTTTCCTCTCTTTTTCTTCCCTCCCCTTCGATTCCCATTACCTATGTAAACATACTGTAAGTT
This sequence comes from Corrigiola litoralis, assembly GCA_901111285.1. Taxonomy (NCBI): domain Eukaryota; kingdom Viridiplantae; phylum Streptophyta; class Magnoliopsida; order Caryophyllales; family Caryophyllaceae; genus Corrigiola; species Corrigiola litoralis. Next base: position 16,311 of record CAAKMY010039965.1, read on the forward strand.
ACATAAGTGCACCATATATAAAGATAACACGATAGCCAACTCAGATCTGTAGATTCCGTCTAACAGTATTGAGGGTAATGTAAATATTTTTACCATTGACATTTGTATCTAAACCTTTTGTATTCCATAATTATTATCTTGTCTAAAGAGTTCTCTCTAAATCTAGACTACTATGTAAAACCTAGGCTTGCTTTGTATATATTGTTATGTAGTAATAGCAGAATTACAGAACCCGCAAGGCTAAATTTCATTAGCCTTCACAGTCAACATTAGTGCAACAAAAGCATCCAACTCCAGGTTCTTTCCATTACCAGAACATACAACAAACAGTCTCCAAACTAATAACCTGCCTGCATTATACCCTACAGTCCTACACACAACATGCTCACATTCATTTCAATCTCTTGCACCCTCTACTTCGACTAACCTAAAGTTCTCAAAAATTCCAAACCTTCAACAACAGGAAAGATTATAAACAAGAATTGCACCAACACTTCAAAACAGGTCAATAAACCTCAATAAACCTGTCCTTTTAATGATAATAGACAAATTCAGATATCATACTACACAGTACCCTATTTGTAATACTTCGTGAAGCAAAACGATTGAGGATACTGAGTACATTTCGCCCAAGAGTCCACCAAAGGCCGGAAGAGGGTTCTCATTGCAGAAATTGTAACGTATCAACTTTAAGCACCTAATTTCTCACTTCCACCAGTACTTCAATAACTCAATTAAGAGGATTAACAATCACAATAAGGTTCCACATATTTCACATCAGAAAGTCTTGGCAGACATCGTCATTTCTCATCATAAAAGTAGACAGAGCCATACTTTCATAAAGGATATAAATATCTCTTATTTGAGTTGGACTTGCACGTAAAGGTTGGGTTGATTCAGTTTACAAGAAGCTCGTCTACTTTTATAAAGTTCTAGCAATAATTTCATGAGTCCATGCTGGTCCAACAAAGGTAATACGGAGTAAACTCTGATTTAGCCTGTAAGGAGCTCGTCTATTTTTATCATAAAAGTAGACGGACTCTCCAAAAAAATTATCTAATTCCATACTAATGTACAACCTAAAACAGTTATATACACACAACAGACCCAAAAAATGGCATAGTTTTACAAAATGGTAACTGGGTATCCATAAAAGTAAAAAAGTAAGGGGGCAAAGAAGTTACTTTGATGAGAAGGGTGGGGAGAGCGGTCAATAGCTTGGAGTTCACGGGCAGGCAAGCAAGGGAGCAGGGCAGCTTCCAACGCCGTCACACACTGTATCATCTCCTCTTTGCCCGCCTGCTGCGGTGGCGTCTGTGGCGGGCTCTGCACCGGAGGACCACCGTCACCTGACTGCTGCTGTTGATCCGACATTTCTTCTTTGGGCTTGTATTGTCTTTTTGGGTGATTAAAAGCCTATAAAAATGACTAATTGAGTACCTAAATGACTAAAATACCCTTTTTTAGAATTCGGATTTCTACCTTTGTCAATGATTGTCATGGCTGATTCGCGGTTAGAGCAGGCAAAAAGTAACACGACAAGAAATCGATATGAAGTGGGCGAGTTGGGGCTGAGGGTTTTGACACATTTAAGAATTTGGGTTGATACGAACCCGACATGAAACTTAAATGAGTCGGGTTAGGGTTGGGATGTGAAACACGAAATCGACACGTATACGTATAACCCATTTGGCCATTTATTATAAACAAGCGTCTTCGAAGTAAGCTAAATATGGTTTAGTCGAATAGATTACCTTCTTAATATACTCTAACCCACATATGACAATGTCGAAAACTGTAACCCCGATTTTTGCTTTCGAGGACTGCATAGAAAGTTACGCATCCCGATAACAATCAGACACAAAATTAACGGGATATGGTCAATGGGCTTTACCTATTTAAGTAATTTGGTCGACACAAACCGGACACAAAAGTTTGCAATTTAGGGTTGAGGAATTGTAAATAGTTTAAATTTGACAGGACATGACCCGTATACCAGCTCAATTTTAACCGCATTGGTTATCATCACCACCACCACCACAATTTTCAACGTCACCCTAGAGCTGATCATCGGACCAGGTCGATTGGGTTTTTGCCAAAAAGCCTGGCCCGAACTCGGCCTTATCTGGCTTCGAGCTGGGCTAAGGTTAAATCGGACTTTTTCCGCGCGCACTTCATAGACGATTATTATAGCATAACTCTCCCCTCTGAAATCATTTTGAGGTGATTTTTTTTAATCTAATTATTTATTTTTAGATCAACGTAACAGGTAATACAAATATGAAAATAGAATAGATTTTCTGAATGGTTCATCTCAAAATGTTTGACCTTTTTACTTAAAAAACAACTTCAAATATTTATAAACAAAATTTCGGGACTTTCAGGACTGACCCTAGGCTTGAACCCAGCCCAAAGTTGGGCCAGGCTGGGTCGGGCCATCAGTCTGCGCAAATTTGATTAGCTTTACATCACCCCCTATATCCCACCTGATGTTCGACGCAAACTCAATTTTGGTATTTGTTTAGCTAAAGAACGCCTCGTTTAGCCAAGATATGAGTTTTTCATTCCGAACAAACACCCCCTTCGACCTTTTTTCCGTCGAAGGGTTGACACATAGTCGGAATAGGTGCGAGGTTGTAGCAAGGTAGGGGAGGGGGTTATCGCGGGTTGGGGGAAAAGGAGAAAGAAAATTTGTTGGGAGAGAGAGAGAGAGAGAGAAATGCATGTCGTGGGGATCGGAGGAGGGTATGTCGCCGACATCGCATGAGATATGGGAAGGAGCCCCTACCGACTTTGCCTTTGTATAGTTTCTGCACATACAAAATAAAAGAAAGGGGACAACTTTCAGAATGAACACCCGCCATAGGATACACAATTTTTAGAATTTAATACTATGAAAAGGGGATCGATTTTCAAAATGGACACCCCTGATAGGAATCTAATTACTTAGTATTTTTGTACTTATGGATTGGTTTACTAATAATTGCTGAATAATGAGTTACTAATTTCCTAAGAAGACATTTGACTAGTTCTAATGCAATTGTATGTGCTTGTCTTCAATAGCTTTATCGATTTTTCTAGTTCTACAATGTTGTTCAATTAAATCTATGCATTTTTTATAGGTTGTGTTAACTAGCTCGATCAATATGTGTATTCTTATTGTCTCATTCTCAATCGACGTTGTTTACACTCATGTAGTTATGCCAACTTGATCGTTATTTACATTCAGGCAACCATACTGCACCCATTAGAGCCAATTCCCTTCTCTATTTATGGGATGCCAAAAAAGTGTAGGTTTTTCCTTTTGAGACAATTTGTTTACGAGCCAACTAAGTCAAGTGAACTTATACACATCGACAATAGGTGAGATAATCATTTCTCCCAATGGACTGGGACATGCGTCTCTTAATATAATATAAACATGTGAAATATTTAACCAGCCTCAAGTACCCTTTTCATATCTATTTCCCTAGTTGAGTATTGAAATAACTCTCTAGGTTAACACTTGGTTCTTAATATCTACTTACTTTATACTCCGTATATGTTGTCAAGATCTTGTGTTAATTGATTATATATCTATGGAGATGTTTGACTATACGACTAGTGGTCAGGCGAGAAAGAAGTCTTCACAGACACCTTTATATGGTGCCAATGGTGAGGAATAAGTGGTTTAATTAAGCTATACTATAACTTTTTCTAATTTTTATTTTTTTTGGTTCTTGGGAGAAATAGATCAAGGGGAAAAAAAGAGTTATATCCCATTACGTGAGTGGCTCAAACTCACTTGTGTCTTTTTTTTTATATACATACTCTTTGTACTACTCGACCGAGTACTATTAACAAGTCTTTATAACTATACAAACCATGCATATCTGCAAAAGAACAGAATGTACAAAACATATAAAACAATCATTGAAATACTACTTTTATTTCAATAGATTTAATGTATTTAGTTGTGAACCAACTATATAGGTAAGGAATCCTGGACCTTGAGTCGAAGTTGTCCTTGTTATAATTACATGCGCATGTGACAAGTAATATTTTGAGAAGTGTAATTTCATTTTGTTGTGTGCAAAGGAAACTTATGACGAATCCGAGCACTCATAGACACATACGGCTTTTCTTATCAGGATAGAAAAGGATCAACATTTATAATTTTGTAAATTGCAAAAAGAAAATATCTCTTCTTTATCTAAACGCGAACGATGTACGTGGAAGGTTTAATCCAACTATATACTGAAAAGTATTTTAATGTACCATTGCGTGGTACGAAATTTGAAAGCGACCCTCTCACATGTATTATTATTATGCTTGGTGAATTCCATTATTATGGTGGATTATAAATTACATTATGAGACGATGGCGTTTATATCGATTCGGGACCACCTAATTCACGTCATCTTATCTTTCTTTAGTGTATAAAAACATGTCGCAAATGTAACCTAGCCTGATCGGTGAAATCATTATTGTCAACTATTATCGCTCGAAGACCTTTGCATCATTGACCTTTGCGCCTCCCTCTTGGGGGAAAAAAAATAAAAACAATACAGCTACATTATATTGTACTCTTTGTGAATCCAAACAATTGCATCAAATATTTACTCGAAACATATTTCATTGATACACAAATGTTGAGTATACAACCGCTAAATACAATTTGTTTTTGATTTTCATTGTTTTTCCGAAATTCAAACAACCCCTTGCGTCAAAAGATCAAGCACAATAGAAAGGAGCTTCAGCATACCTTGTGTATCATTAATATTATTGATCAATGGGCACACCGTTTGAGGCTTAGCCAAGCAGGCCGATCTACAAGCAGACACCAAACCCATCCCATAGTTCACCCAAGGCTTGGCCTGCTCAAACTCATCCCTGACTACGATCATAGGGCTGACCTGATGTGAGAGTTTATCCTTCACCAGGCTAAATGCATCCTTGCACACGGTAAGTACCTCTTGGATATAAGGGTCAGGTATGTTTGGTATTAGAGTCGAGCTGATCCGCTCTATGGCGATAGTGCAATTGTCTTCAGCAAACTGTTTAGTGTAATACGAAAGGAACTTCATGTTTGCGTTCATCACGGACCCGGTATTCATTACTGCCATGCAATAGTCATATTGTTGTCCACTCTTTTTACAAACTTCCTTGACACAGCTTGGGAATTCTTCTGGTTCAAAGGACATACAAGGGGAGGTATACAAGGATAGGATTAGTACAATGAGGGGGAAAAACATGAGTTGGCTCCATCGAGTTGAAACCTCCATCTCTCTTTCACCCTTGATGAATGAGAATGGAGATAACCCCCAGACAAAGAAATTATATTTCTTCGTGTTGATGAAGATGGTCGTTTGTTATTTTTTTCCCAACTCATTTCAAACTCTTCCTCTCTTTTTTGTTTATGCCTTGAACTCAAAGTGGAAATTCTATAAATAGAGATATGGCTAGGAAAGTCTATCATTCCAGTTTATTACAAGCTGTTTGCACCCCGAAATATAGGATGATGCTTTCCTAGGCCAACCGATGGCAATTATCCTCTTGCTTAGCAAATGTGAGCCCTTAATATTGTCCTTAATTAAACTCCTCCCTTCTTCTCTTGTTGTTTACAACGAATCTTGTTGTTATTACTAGTATGTTTACATGTCATAACTATCGGAAAGAAACGAGACAAATGAAAGAATGAAATAATTATAGTAAGATATGCAATATGACAACTAACAACGTACACTGGTCATCAAATAGGAACCTATTAAGTTCTAATGAAATAGTAACATCTATATCCGACGGTCTAATATAACTATAAAATGTAATAAGACATATGAGCCTTTTAGACAAAAGTACCAACTAATATTTGAGTTAAATAAAAGGTGTGTGAGCGCTCTTTAAAATTAATAATAGAAAGGTATTTTAGAACAAAACTTTTAGGATGGATGATAATTACGATAGTTGTTGACAAGCATCATAAAATATTAAATATAAACCATTCATATTTAGATTCAATTCGAGCCATTAAAACTTTCTATATAAATATAGTTAATTCTATAAACAACAATCAAAAAAATAAAAGGTTTTCATTTATAATATTTTTGACCATATATACGAATTCATTCTAAATAAACAGCACATCCATCTAATTAGTAAAATTACTCAGACATTTGTTTATTCAATTGCAATATATGAGCCTTAACCTCCCCCTCCTAGTTAGTCAAATCGAAGCACACATCCTCGCCAGTCGCATCACACCCATATTCCCCGCAATATGAAAGTTTATAATATAACCATGAGAGGAATAATCCATTATCTATACCCCATGTGGGAGGGAATCTGTTTTTTTTATAGCTGTTTTTATTTATTTTCCACTCCTAGTTTTAAAATAAGTAACTGTTAATTTATTGATTAGAGGGGAGGGGTGAGGGGAGGAGGTATAACCCTTTTTTGCCAAAATGTAAGCAATACACGAGTTATAACCCTGGGGTACAATATAAGGATTATATTGTCGCAACGTAAGACAACTAACTCATCTCACCCACACGACGAACCCTTGTCGATCGTTGGAAACTCCACCATTGACGAGCAACTCCACTTTCAAGCATATCTATGCCCCCAAATGAATCCCAAAATGTATCTAAAGAATGAAGTGTTCATATTCAATCTTCATATGGTGATTGTCGAGAACTATAATAATTGTCAGTCAAATTACAGTTTTTCATATTTAAAAGCTCATATCAATATTTGATAGCTCAAATATTTATCTCAAAAACTTATATTTTATTTTAAAAGCTCATTCATATACAATTATAATTAAACCATCTACCGTTTATTGTGTTAAGAATATATGAATTTGATCGGTCATTTATCTCCTAAAACATGGTACACAAAGGTACTCCGTACTACCTAGCTAGCATGTCGAGTGCCGACAGTACACTGTCAAAATCATAGTTTTGATGACTTGTATGAGTTGATAGCTATCCGTATCACTGGAAAAGGGTGAGGAAAACAATGATAGATTCATATGTGTTCCATAAGGCGACACATATTGAGACCATTAGTAGCAGTGTGGCACTTAAGGCAAAATGAAGCAAATTCGAATGATAATTGGTAGTGCTTTACGAAGAATTCAGGGACTCCTCCCCAAGAAAACTTAAACATGAAAATTATGATTCCCTTAAGGCTTAAGTGTTAAGAACACGGACGAGCGGACAATTATCATGCAGTTTGATGCAGTTTGATTACTCTTATGAAAACAGACAAAAGCGAAGAAATTAAACTAAAGGAATGAGAGCCAAGCAAGAATGATGAAAAAGGAGGGCAAAGAGACACAGCCAGAAGAGGCCCCTTTCATTGAAAAAGACTGATATTAGAGACATATTTGAACTTTTTAGATAAGTATTAATATTTGACATAGGAAACTTCTTCAGTTACAGAATTACTCAATGATATATATGCATGGTGGGCATGAAAGAAGAATGCGATCTTATATCTTACCAAGTACGAACGGAAAATTGAAAGGCAATATGCATGAAAAAATTCACAAACATGGCTGTAAGTGTTAGCCATGGAGAGGAGATAGCAGAAGACTCAAAGCTTGAGAGAGAATCAAAGGTAAGGAGCCCATAGTGGAGAAGGGGAGCACGTGCAACTACGAATGACATTGCTGTCTACGTTTGCACGTGCCCTGCTTCTCCAACATGGATCTACTCACCCAATGTCAGTACTTGCGACTTGTTTTTGAGTTGCTGGTTTTGTGGACAACAAGGAGGTCTCTATTTATAGTGGTGAAAACCAAAGTAAATTTAACTTGGATACAATGATAGCAATAGTTCCATGTCGCAAAGGAACAATGAGTGATTTCAGCTTTCTGTCATGCCATGCGCCATATCTCCTCTGCCATGCCCTCATTGCACGTACTATGTGAGAAGATATCCAAGGGAAAGAGTGAGAGAAAAATAATTTCTTAGGAAACCTATGCATTTCTGACATTTACTAAATCCATGAACAAACTCCTTTTATCCTTTGTGGGATCATGTACGAATTTGGTATGAGAAGACCAAAAAAACCTGCCACACTTTTGCGTATCATGTCATCACTATCTTAATTAGCTTCATGTAGTATATGGTTTCCTCTCTGTGTTTATAAACGACATTGGACGTAAATCGCAACTATTTTCTCATTAGTTAACTGTGTCAACACATCCTTCTATATGGACATTGGACCATGTCATCATGAAATTGAAGTAATCTGCCTTTCGATATATTTTAACTCAAATAGTGCAGAAATATACAAGTTTAATTTGGTGCATGGCCGGCTTCTAAGATTCAAAGTTAAGCTTAATTTGTTATAACATGGTTTTGTGATGGTGGCTAGCTAGATTCTAATTACATGATCTTACTAACAAAACTAAAATAGATGTATATAGAAGTTGGCTTATAGATGTACTATAGCTTGTTAAAGAACTTACAAAAACACGTAAGGTATCACTACTAGAAAAAGTGGTAGATTTCAACATTTGACAATCACATTACTAACGCCAAAAAGCGTATTAACACGATAACAGGAGAGCTTATTGTTTAAAAGTAATTGCTTTGGCAACATGAAACTTTTCAATAGTTATGTAAGTTTAGCAAGGTACTTTAATAGAGCTTTTGCAGGGATACGGGTCATTTATTTTATGTTGAGGTATGCTGATCGATATGGACCATGAAAATGAGCATAACTAAAGGTAAATCTTAGATGAAGTACTTTATTCGTACAAGTATCATGGACAGCTTAAGTTCGTGTAAAACTGACTTTAAATATTGTTTCCCAATAAAAAACAGGGGATCAAATGCAATGTGTTAAAGAAAACACGTAAAGCAGCAGAGAAAATATCATCAGAGTTGCGTAGCTTCACAAAGGCAGTTAATAAATCTTCTGTTTTTGTATTTTCTCCATGGATGTCATCATGTCAATGGCCCTCCCTAAGTATTTCTATGTTTAGAAGTACCATGTGCATATCAATAACATTTGCAGAAAATATTACTTATTAACGAGGATTGTTTAAAAATACACTTGGGAGAGGGAGCAGGGACTAGCTAGGACTATCATTTTCCCAGATTAATAAGCTCTCAAAAGCATTGTCCGACTCAACACTCTGCTCAGCAAATGAGTGAAGAAAGGCTAAGCTAAGCTAAGGCATGTTCTCTTTGCGTGTGGAGCATAAAGTGTTTGATCATGGGCGTGGTGAAATTGAGAAAGAGGAAAGAGGTTCCCCTAGTAAGATATGATTCCCTATGTTACTAGTAGAGTTCAGCTTTCTCCCCAGACTTCATGGCGCTCTTTTAATGTCATCGACACAAGAATTTCAACATCACTGATTGCAAGGCAATTATTTGTGTACTCTTTCCGCTTCATTGGGAGAATTTTGTGGTGCATTGTCCATTAAGGTTAAGAAATAATTAGAGCCATGTTTAGTTTGCTGGAGTGGCTAATTGATGGAATAATTCAACATGCCACGATCTTTACATGGATGCAGGTTTTTGGCATTTTCAATAAACAGTGGCCCTCGAGTATTGTCGGAATGGATTTTTCTTAATATCAGACCACATGATGCATACCTTCAAAAATCTCATATATACTGTATACATCTTTGTAGAAAAGTTTGTCTAATAATTTGATGCCTGCGCTGCATCAGAATTCTAATATGAACTATGTCAAGTTTAGAATATAGCATCATAGATAAGTCATATCCAATTGTTGTCAAAATATGAGACTTTATTATGATCCAAAGCTTCACTAGTCTTTATATGATTCACGCTTGCAACAACTTTCACCTTTGAATCAAGCAATCATCAACTGTACAAGGCCATCTATGATAGACAATTAGACACAAGTATACCTGCAAGCTAGCATCGTTCTTCTAACAAAGACTACCCTTATAAGTAATCCGCTGACCTCCAAGCTCTTTAGACAAGTGTTTTTTTTTTTTTTTCCTGTTTTTGCAAGGGGAACTTTATCACCACCTTGCTAAGTGAATCGTAGCATGAAAACAAGTATACAAGAATTATCACTTGCTTATTTTTCATAAGATAAATGGACTTAAATAAAAAAAATGATTTCAGTTTACCTTACCTCAAGAAGATGTATATAAACTTTTGTTAAGTTGTACATAATTGCGTAAGTATAATTTTTTCAGTCTTATATTTAAATTAAATTTACGTAACCCGTCTCTTGCACCAACAAATTAAATGTCGAAGGTGCATAGATTGTAGATGATGTCAAGATCAAATCTAGGGACATAAATACTATAGTACACTTAATATCTAAGCGTGTGCAAGTTCTTTCCCTTGTTTGTGGTAGAAGTAAATGCTTTATTTGGTCACACACTCATATGCCTTCAAAAGTTCTTGATGGGGGAACCAAAATCATGGGCGCCCTAAATTCTACGCCACTTGATGACACCTTTGACTTTGCGCTCGGGGAAAAGGGCAAAGGAACAGCAAGAAAACAAAAGAAAAAACAAGAAAAAAACGTCTTACGTTTGATGATGAAATGACGTCCATGTTATCTAATGAAAGGGAATGGTCTGGCTTCGGAGAATCCAAACCGTCAAACCTGGCGCCTTACTGATCTAATCCCTGATCGGATTCTGACATGGCCAGCCAGTTCAGAGCGCTCCATTTTTCACCCAAATGCTGAGTCACCTGTAGTGTGGTGCACCGTTGAAATGGGCCGTAGTTAAGTCGCAAAGATCGTTTTATCAATTCTAACAACGTACTGTATCACATTTCTTAGCCTACGGGAATAGTTTTTTCGTAGAATTAGCCTATGAGAAATTAGTTCACTGATTACGAATCTCTAAATCTGCTATAACGTATGGTTCACCTTTCACGATTGTCTTCAGTTTTCTGAAGGAAAAATGAAGATATTTGTTGTCAAGAAAAAATATGGGAAAAAATTGGTTAGCCTCTCTCCCTCCCTCGTAAAAACTTAATCTTCATTGGTACTCCTAGTAGTTACCATTGATTCTAGAATCAATCAATGGTAAGCCCCATATCCTTTATATTTTCAGTTCATGCTTCTTTAATTAATAGTTTAGTACTCTCTTTGGTGAAATTAGTAAGTCCCGATTTGTTAGTGAAGTTTATATTATTGGGTTTTTGTTGATTGCCCGCGTCTCGTTAAGGGGATATTTATTTTGTCTACAATTTGCAGATTCAATTCAAGGTGTTTTTCTTATAAAGTATTTGAAGATAATATTCGAAGGATACGCCGCATCGATGAATATGAGTCCCTAGATCTGCCATGACTTTAGTTAATTTGTTTAGACTTACAATTTCGTTCGTTGTAAATGTGGTATGACTTTCAATTAATGAAATGCATTTTTATTTTCAAAAATTTGTCAAACGACACAACTAAGTATTTGTTTGACCACACTTCTTTTTTATACCTGGAAAACCTTCAGTGGCTATTATTTGGATACTTAGTAAACTCTCGCCTAATGACAATAGCTAGCAAAGGGCCACATGAATTTTAGCCACCTAAAATTGATTGACTCGACCCAGACAATATGCCCAAAGGAGTCTGCTGCATATGGCTCTTACCCAGGCCCTATAAGGACCAAAAGGGACCATCAGAATGTGAACCCATTAGTAGTTGTGACGCCCCCAAAACCACAACATATGTAACATTGTTATTGATTGGCTAGTTTCGTCATTTTCGGTTTTAGCTCTATTTTTTTGCTTGAATCGAATAGGATTAGTGGGAGTCTCATCAAACTAATAAAGTGAAGAGGTCGGGTCTCCTTGAGAGAGAGTATGACCATGACTTGTGCATATTGACCAAAAGTGAATTGGTACTAGTACTCTCTAGTGGTGAAGGATTATAAATTACTCTAAAATACTTTAAGGGTCAAAATAGTAGTTTCGTGTCATGGTAGTCAAAGATTGACTTTATTTGGACTAGGGGCTATCTTTAATATAGATTAGGAGAAGACGAAGAGCACGTACTAAGCCAGCTTAGCTGGGGCGTCATTACTAAGGACGCGGTGGCCCAACGGGTGCTATTTTATGGTCTATGCTCGTTTCATACAAGTATTTTGACCAAATTTTAGTTTTGTGTCATTATCTATGACATGATCCATTTTTTTTCTGGGCTTATTTAGTGCAAACCTATTCAAATATAACTCAAAAACATAATTTAAGTGTATATTCAAGCCTATTGGTCAACTTTGACTATAATTGGCTTATTTAATAATGAATATGGAAATGAATGAAAAGAAGTCATGATATTACTCAATCGCCACAACTTAGAATCTTAGCTTATAGTAACACACTATACAGTCTAGGTATCATCATCGAACATATTTATTTGTTCTTGGGCGTGTTTAGTGCAGACCTAATCAAATATAGGCTGAAAACATAGTTTAAGTATATTTTTAGGCATATTGGTCAATTTCTACTATAATAAACTCGTTTAATAACGAATATGGAAATGAATGGGAATGACTCAAGATCTTACTCGACCGTCAATACTTAAAAGCCTTATAATTTTTTTTGGTACAAAAAGCATAACTTAAATGGCACACTACACAATATATGTATCACCATTAGGTAATAAGACAATGTGACACAAAGTTCTGTCTACATATACAAAGCCAAATATGGTGTACGAACCTGGATTCGCCTATAATGTTGATTTTTTTTTCCGATTTGATGAGAGCAATATGTGGAAATAAGGATAGAAGAAAGAGAACTTAAGCATTATGGTTTAATCCTAATCAACTTGGTCGACCTGCTCAATAAATGAAATACCAAAGGATTTTCTTTTGAGAGGATTTAGGCTAGCTCAATGGTTTGGTGTTCAACCTACCCAAGTAGTCCAAGGTTCGGATAGTCATACTCCCTTCCCCGGTAACATTTATGTACCAAAAAAAGATTTTCTTTTGAGCTATTCTGAAGTAGAATCAATTTGAATTCTAAAGCTTCTTATTAACACATGCTAAATTTTCCTCCGTTTCCAAATTTGATAAGCAATTTTTTTTACAACGGTCAAATCAAAAGCAATAAAACAACTAAAGACTAAAGTCTAAATGAGACCCCAATTAGATGGCAAGAGCTGCCATTTTGCTGCCATTCCTTCGCATACTTAAGGATGCTAGGAACAAAAGGATACACCTAAGTGACTTAATTATTTTTGTGGGCCATCACTTTATAAGAAAAGCAAAGGAGCTTCCTTGTGCTTCATTCCTATACGGTTCCTACAAGAATTTTCAACAAGCTGCTTCTAACTAAAATTACGCTCCTTGCGCTTGGAGTTAGTGGCATCAAACCTTATGAAGCTAGACTAAAGTGATTGCATTTTTCACTAATGTTGCAGGGTTGTCTTTGCTTGCATGACGAAAGAGAGCTTGCCTTTATTGTTATTATAGTAGAAAATGGATGAACTACAGGTGAGGAGTGACAGGAAAATTGAAGAGGAGGACTACTCAGTTCTAGGTCACTAGAGTGATTACCTAGCGTTTCTTCTTTGCTCAAGACGAAAGATGTAATATCATCAATGATATCAAACCTATGACCATTTTTCTTCACCTGCACCACCACTTGGTGAATTCTGATAGATGTATTAGAGTCCACTGCTCCCCACATATTATCGTGGAGGTCCCCTGTCAAGTTACATGTCTTTATCTTGAAGGTTTTGTCTTTTACAACAAAAAAATTCCTTTGGATTATAAAACTGGAGATTATGTTCTTGTTTCTACAAATCCAGCTGCTTCGAAGAAATTCGAAGTTGTAGATTTGATTTTTTGCGCTTCAAGAAGCTTTTATAAGTAATTGTTGCCCCGCTATGGAAACATGGTCCAAAATATGCCACATAAGTGTATAGTGTATACCATGCTTTTGGTATAAAAATAGCCTTATTGAATGAATACGGTTCAACCCAAAATTGGTATTATCTTCGAGTATCTTTCCATGGGAGTACATATCTTACATTTTGATTGTTAAGGGTATACAAATCATCATTTTACATGTTGAATGATATATTATCACCTAACTAAGTCATATTTTAAGATAATTGTTTAACGTGTACTCATTGCCATTATGATTAACCCCTCCTATTTAACGTGGATTACAACCCATTATCGATGATTTTGGAAGAGCTTCAAAAACATTGTAGCTTAACTAAAAATAAGAGATGTTTTACTTGTTAAGTCGTGTATTTAGAGGTGAAGCCATGATTTTATAATCATCAAAATCAATTTTAAGGTACTAAGATGTAAAAAGAAAAAGCCTACAAATGATAACGACATAGTTGTTATATCCGCTTTTTTTGTTTTTATTTTTATATTATCAAAATAGCAAATATATAAATTGTTCATCCGATTACATTAGCAAAATTGTGTATAAGTATGGCTAGTGTTAGAGTTTGAACAAATGACCTCATGCTAGAAGAGCTATTCATAATGAAGATATAATCACTGAGCCAATCCTTTTTAGCTGATATTTATTGTATCAGACTAATTAATATATAATATAATCTATAAAACCACATATGCCAAATTAGAAACTAATGAGCCACGAGGCTGAGTTACATGTGCCACGCACCTCCTAACCCCTCGACTAGCTTTGCTCATGGGTGTAGTCCCTGAACATGCACATTCTTTTATTTTTTGGGTTCAACCAAGGTTCCACCATCGAAAGTAGTAATTGGTCTCTTTTATCGCGGGTGTTCTCATAAGAGGTAAACAGCTGGCCAAGAAATGTGCTCCTTTTCCATAGATAAGGATCGAACCCCTAACCACATTAAGGGATGAAGTGAGCAACCTATACACCACATCTCATTGGTTGAATATGCACATTTGGGGTGCAATTATATTCAACTGCATAGGACCATGATCTTCCCCTAGAGTTCCCCATAATCAAAACAAAAATGAAAAAAAATGAAAAAGAAGTTGTAGCTAAAATAGAGTTGGGCTAGAAACTTGGTTCTAAAATATCACAATTGAAAAGATGTAGACCTTTCCAAATTATCAATGGCCGGCGTCAATGCAAAACGTGCACAGCACAGAACCAACAAGTAACACCCACGACCCACTCTTCTCTATTTCCCTTCCCTGACATTTTTTTTTTTTTTTGAAAAACTTCTCTGACAAGCTTTACTAATTCAAAATTCCCATTAAAAATATTATTTAAAAAAAAAAAATCCCACAAATATTCAAAATATCTTACACTTACTCTTACATGACTCATAGCGAACCACTTTCAAATTAAATCTTCATATTTCAAAAATAACACTACTCAAAACACGTATTATTGTTTTTAGCAAATAAAAAATATCGGGTTAAGAAAACCTCATACAAAACCCGCTATATATTCCATTTCTGACCATTATTAATTCAGAAAGTAAAGATTTCGTGTCGAGGAAACCTCATACAAAACCCGCTATGTATTCAAGGCCTTCTCATTTTCCCTCCCACCAAAAAAACACACAGACTGAAAAAATGGCAAGCAAGATGAGAGTGGACGAACTTCGAGACGAGCTCTTTAAACGCGGCCTTTGCACTTTTGGCACAAAACCCACTTTAGTAAGCTACTCAATTCTGCACTCCCATTTCTCATTTTGTCGTGTTTCGCAAATTATTAAAAGAGACTGTCTAATATCCCGAGTTACAATTAGACATAGTCACAAATTGACTTAAACTGACGACCAATGTTGGCAAATTATTAAAAAGACTGTCTAATATATCCCGAGTTAAAATTAGACGTAATCACAAATTGACTTTAGTGACGAACAATGTTGGCACACTGGTTAAGAGTTCAACTTGTCTGGGTTGTCCTGGGTTTGAATCCTCATATTCCGCACCAGCAGCATTGACAGTTAAAATTAGACGTAATCACAAGTTGACTTTACTGACGAACAATGTTGGCCCACTGATTAAGAGTTCAACTTGCTTGGGATTGTCTTGGGTTCGAATCCTCATATTCCGCACCAGCAGCATTGACGGTTAAACTTAGACGGTTTTATATGAGACTTTTTTTAACTTAACGGCCGTGGTGGTTTGGGTTTGGTGTCAGGTGAATAGGCTACACTATGCCATTAATAAGGAAGCCAGCGAGACAACGGTGTCGGGGGAGTCGAGTAATACCACGGTGGGCAGGAAGAGGGACCGAGAAAATGACGATGATGGGGATGAAAATGTGGAGTCAGTTAACAATGGGGAGGTCAAAAATGGGGGTGATGAGGATGAAATCAAGGTGGTGGAGAAGTATCAAGCGATGAGTATACAACGATTGAGGAAAGAAGCGAAGGCTAAAGGTGTTTTGACTAGTGGGACCAAGAAATCGCTTGTTGAGAGGCTTTGTGCTTTTGATTGTGATGATAGGAATGGTATACTTTTGCTGACCCTTTTGGTAGATTCTTGCATTTCCGCATTACCCTTTTAGATGTTGTCTTGCATGTGGTAGTGAAAGTTTCGCAATTCTAATTTGATTTTGAATTATGATCCTTTGACTTTGTTTATGTTGTTTTGAGGTAAGGAGTTGTAATGTGCATGATTGATTGCGGGCATTTGCTTCGTGAATTAAGAATCTGTTTTGGATGAAGGAGCTTTTGTGGTAATTGAACTTGATTACTTAAATTTAAATAAAAAGTGGTGTATATTATAGTTTTGCTATGTCTATTTGCTTGTTAATGGTTGGCTGTTGTAGTTTGTTGCATTTCTGCATTACCCTTTTAGATGTTGTTCTGCATATGGTAGTGAAATTTCTGCAATTTTAATTTTGATTTTGAATAATGATCCTTTGACTTTTACATAAGTAATTTTAGGTAATAATTGGTAATGCACATGTTCGTGAATTAATAATCTGTTATGAGCTATGGAGATTTTGTGGTATTTGAACTTGGGTACTTGATAGTTGATAATTCACATTCAACTATAAGAAGTCGTATATATTATAGTTGAAGTTAGTTTCAAATGATATTGTTGATGGCAGGAACTATTCAATAATGTCTCTAGGTATTTGAGGTTTGACTCATCAAAAATTCTGGCAAACATTGAGGCACATTATTGTTTACCATCTTTTTGTGGATGTCGATGACAAATCGCTGCAAATTTGTTTTGTGTTAAGTTAAGGGAGAAGAAGAGCAAAAACAAGAAGAGAAGATAATAACTGAGGTTAAGAAAGAGGTGGCAGCAACTACAAAGGAAGATTCAGCTGGCATGGACCAAGGCTGTGATGAAACTAAGGTAGTCGAGAAGTATCAAGGGATGAGTGTAGTACAATTGCGCAAACAAGCTGCTGCTAAAGGAGTTTCGACAAGCGGGACTAAGAAAGAGCTTATTGAAAGACTATCTGGTGTTGATAATAATGATGGAAAGAATGGTATTTTTCTTCTGTTTTCGTCTCTAGGCCCATTTTATATTGTTCATGCCTCACGGTGCTAAACTCACAATTATTTGGTATGATAAGGCAACATAAAGGGGGTGATATTGAATTTTATGCGTAAATTTTGTCATGTAATATCCCATACGGTAATGGAGGGGCTTTTTGACCGTTGACAAGTATTAGTTTAATAGATCTGTTATCTGCTGTGAGGGGAAGCTGTAAAACGGTTTTGTCGATGTAATGGGATGTTGACACTTAGTAGGAAATTATGTTGCTTAGGCTCGCCAACTAAAAACTGAACTCTGGGGATAAGGAAATAAATTGCATGCTACCTAATTTTTATAGTTAATTTCCTGTTCATGAATAATTGCTTCCTTGTTGTCTTCTAAGCTAAAGGAGAAGAAGAGGAGGAAAAACAGGAAGAGGAGGCAGTGGAGGAAGTCAAGAAGGAGAAGTTGGTGACCGCCACTAAGAAAGGTTCAGCCGTCTTGGATCAGTGGCTGCCGGATCATATCAAAAGTAACTACCATGTTCTGGATTATGTATGTACAACTCTCTTCTTCTTTAATTTGATATTACAATATATGTGCTGATTGCTAACTCAAGAGAAAAAAGAAACTAAGGTGAAAAGAGTAGTATCTCATTATCTAGCTATTATTCAAATTCTAGGGAGGTGATATCTACGATGCTATGTTGAATCAGACAAATGTTGGGGGTAACAACAACAAGTTCTATCTGCTTCAGGTTCTTGGTAAGTTTTTTTAACCATGCGTTCTAGTGAGGTTGTTTGCAAGATTCTGACGTCTGATGGCAACATCATTAGGCTGTTATTTTTCTTCATGTCACCTTTGCATTGTAATTGAACCCCTCAACAACGAATGAATACAGGTCAGGGAGAAGAGTAGGGAGAAGAAAAGGGAAAAACAAAGTGCGAGTGTGAGTTGCTTTCAAATAAAGCGGCTGTCTGTGTGAACTTAGCAACACTTTTGCTTCTTTTATATGTTTTCCTCTTCAACTTATGTTATTGCGCTGTTATTCATGTTTTCAGAACCAGCTTTGAATTTTACACTCTGCTAGGTTCATCCGAATAAATGATCGCATTTCATGCCTGTGATGCAAATGCTGTTTCACTCACCAACTTTATATTTTGGTATATGTGCAGAAGTTGATGGTGGTGGTTTATACATGGTATACAATAGATGGGGTAGAGTAGGTGTGAAGGGTCAAGATAAGTTGAGTGGACCCTATTCATGTATGTCGACTGCCATCATGGAGTTTGAGAACAAGTTTTTAGCCAAGACAAAAAATTATTGGAAAGATCGAGATGAGTTTGTGTCTTATCCAAAGTGCTACACTTGGTTGGAAATGGATTACAGTGAAAAGCAAGAGGTATCAGTTGATTTTTTTTTTATGTATTATGAATATGTTTTACAGAGTGCTGAATGCATAAATTGTATATTTTTCTTGACAATCTCGTTGTACTTTATGGAAATTGCATCTAATTGAATATTGAAATGTTTGATCGCATGAGGAGTCAGTGACAGAGTACTATTTCAAGTCCCATGTTGCTTGTTTTGTCAAATAGAACTATATAGTCTGCTGGAGGAGTTGCTGAGGGTGTTATTGCAAAATTGCAGTTTGCTTGTCCTGTCAAATAGTTATTACGGTTAATTTTGACATTTTTGTGATCTGTAAATATAGTTTTTGTGATCACTTTCAGGACCAAGGAGAGGCTTCTGCTTCTTGCAAAGATGTTCAACCTCAAGAAAGCAAACTTGAGCCACGTATTGCAAAGTTCATCTCCCTTATTTGCAATATTGGTATGATGAGGCAGCAGATGATGGAAATAGGTCAGTATCTTGATTGGTTCCAACTTCCAAGCTTTTGATGCTTTGTCTTAGTAGCAACAAGAGAAACTAAGATCATGGCTACTTGGATGCTTTGCCTGATGTTTATGTTTAATTTAGATCTCTTATAGCATTTGAAATTGTTTTCCCTAGGGGGGTGGGAAATTGGGAATAAAACATGCAAATGCCAGTGGTTTTATTTTATTGTTTGTTTTTTTTGGTGCAATTATTTTATTGTTTGTTTGTTCAAACAGTTGAGACAGTCATCCTTCCATAGGATTATCTTTCTTTAAGTTTCAACTTCCTTGCACTTTCTTTTCAGGATACAATGCTGAGAAGTTACCTCTTGGAAAATTAAGCAAGTCAACAATTCTGAAGGTATACATAAAGAATCTCATTGTTCAAACTTGTGCTTTTTATTAGCAGGTGAACGTATGATTACACAATGACATTGGCTTGGTTATGTAGCATTTGTAGTAATGTGTAAGCAGCCTTGAAGAAAATGCAGTTGAGAACTTTGTATGCCCTGTCAGCACTCTGGTCTCTGAATTAATTTATCTGTTTTGCAACATTAATGTGTTACTTTGGGATCATAACCGGGAGGAGGTATTCTCAAACATTTGTTCAGTTACGTTGCACTTTCAAGACAAGAATCGTAGACTATCTGAGGAAAGTAGGTCGATAAAAGGTAGCCCAGGCACAAATTTACCATGATCAACAAAGTGATATATGCACTGACATTGACGTGCTTGTTCTTCATCTTGGACATTTATGGAATGGGTGAATAAGAGAGATTTGTCCTTTTTATTCTTTCTCTGATAAGCGTAGGCACCGGTTACAGGCAATGGCAATGAGCAATGATCAATGATCATGTTCTTTTCTTGTTACCTATGCTGACTATAAAGAAGTAATGACCTGTTTTCGCCTGCTTTTTACTTGACTATCTTCCAAACTGAGTGATGATACCTTTCTTGTGTTGTTCCCTAAGCAAAATAGCTATTCCTGCCACACCAGTTGAATTTGGATTAGGTTATAGTTAATAATTGATGTCAGTAGGGATATTCTGAATCTTGATAATGATCATTTAGGGAAAAGGTGCTGGTAATATTTTGAGGTCTGAAATTTCGGGAGATAGTAAAACTATTGATATCGCCCCTCTTAGCATTTAGAACAAATTACTACACTTACCCATGAAGCTAATACATGTATTTTGTGTATGTTTACAAATTTTAACAGAATACACTACTGACAGCATTGAAAAATACACTGTGCAGCTATTGTCCTAGTTAGCATGATACGCATTTCATTTGTATAATGTTCTTGTTTACACTGCTTTTTTTGCACTTAGTCAGATTTTTAGTGGCGTGTCCTGTTGTTCATGTGCAGGGTTATGCTGTCTTGAAGAGAATCTCTGACGTCATGGCCCAATCAAACCGGAAACAACTCGAGGAATTAAGTGGGTTAGTTTGTGTTACCCCATGCTTATTTCCTGTCACACGGCTGAACTGGTTATTTTTCCTAGTATGGTTTTCCTTTTAAATGCTACATTAGACACTATTGCTTATGAATTCCTTCCATTGCAGGGAATTCTATACAGTCATTCCTCATGATTTTGGCTTCAAGAAGATGCGTAAGTATTTTGGTCATAATATTTATTCGGATATAGTGTTTGATTTCATTTCTCTCGTCACCGTCCCAATTTTTGAAGTTGTTTTGGTGTGTGTTCATGCATATGCAACCTTTTTAGAGTGTGGTGTTCCCAAAGCTACGATCTAACATATATATGTTCACGCTGACAGGAGAATTCGTCATTGACACGCCTCAAAAATTAAAAAGCAAACTGGAAATGGTAACCTTCCAATATTATATTAGTGATTCAGTTTTATTGTTCTTTTCGTGTGGTGGCCTACATGATTTAACTACTAGGAATTGGGTTATTTATATAACCCCTAGCATGAAATTTATTGCAAAATTTGCTTCCTGTTATTTATTATTATGATGGAATGGCTTTTCTTTATTGTTACTAATAATGTTGCTACGTCTTTTGTTGCACAAGGTTGAGGCGCTTGGTGAAATTGAGCTTGCAACAAAATTGTTGAGTGATGGTGTGGGAATGCAGGTACTCTTAGCTTCTTCTTGAAATTATGCTACATTGCTCTTTGGGAAGTTAGAAGTTATAACATCCTTTTGCTTTGGCCATTTCTGTATTGCAAATTCAATCGATTGTTCCTCTTTTTTTTTATTAGAGATAAGAAATTGACCTTTACTGAAAGCATCACCTAATCATGCTTCATGCTCATGAAAAGTCGAGTATTTCTAGTAGGCTTCTAAGAATCATTTTTCAAGATAAGAAATTTAAAGTGTCACTATTTGGTCTTCTATGTTTGCAGGATGACCCTTTATATGCCCAGTATGAACGACTTCATTGTGAATTGCTACCAGTCGAATTTGATTCAGAAGAGTTCTCCATGGTAAGGCATCAGTACAATATTTTCTTAAGTTCAAGGCTTTATAGTTCGATATGTTTTAATACAAATCTTTAGTCTTTTAGTATCCTATGCTTTTTAGCCTTTACTTTCAACAGAGATTACTAAACAAGCAAAGTCTCTCTCTCTTTCCCCCCCCCCCCCTCCCAAAACTAAAAGAGAACACAAGCTTGGGCACTAGTGATGCTCTTCAAGGAGCTTCAGAGTCAGACAAATTGCTTATTATCTAATGTTTTCCATGTGCAACTGTCTGTGCTCAGTTCTGTGATAGTGAAGTACCCTGATATAACTTCTAAGTATTCAGGGTTATTAATTGGTTTTCTGTGCATTCAGATCAACATATATATGAAGAATACCCATGCCAAAACACATTCTGGTTACACAGTAGAAATTGCACAAGTATTTAGGGTATCAAGAGAGGTGGAAAATGAACGCTTTAAAGGGGTAAGTTGCTTACTCTATACATTATTTTCCTCCGGGTGTCTTGTTTATTCGAACTTAGAATTGGGCCAAGTTTATCTTTTGTCTACAATCTGATTTGCTTTCACTTTTTCCCAGTACACCTGTACAAAGAATAGAATGCTCTTGTGGCATGGCTCTCGGTTAACAAACTGGACTGGGATTTTATCTCAAGGTAACAACTAGCTCCTGTAACAGATGAAGTCGCCTGTCATATCTTTCTCACAGCCGTTTCTTGTATATGACCTCAATTCTGCGTCATAATATAAATGCAGGGTTGCGTATTGCTCCACCAGAAGCCCCTTCAACAGGGTATATGTTTGGGAAAGGGGTTTACTTTGCTGACATGTTCTCCAAAAGTGCAAATTACTGCTACTCCAGTTCTAGTGCTCCTTCTGGTGTTCTACTTTTGTGCGAGGTTGTTATTGACTTATTATGTTTACATGTTTTTGTAAATTGCAATTACTATCTTAGGTAAATATGCCTATTTCTTTAATATCTTCACTATTTGGAATTATCTCAATATTGAATTGACATTTTAGTTTTGCTGATATTTCAATCACTATCTTAAGTAGAATATGCCATCTACTTTTTTTACTCACTATTTCATTTTAATACATGTACACTTATGTACTGTTTTGCCTGGTTCTTCAGGTGGCACTTGGCGAGATGCAAGAGCTCTCATATGCAAACTACGATGCAGATAAGCTACCAGCAGGAAAGCTAAGGTGTGACATCTTCTATTGCTAGCCTTTCTTTGTGATTTCCAGTTTGATTTTCACATGAAAGTTCATTGTGTGATATCTCTACCACCTTAGCGGCATAGCCCTCCCCCCTACCACCTTCCCAAAAATAGAAAGGGAAAGGGAAAAAACATGTAAGACACAGATGGTATTTCTTTTTTCCTTGATACCTGAGTATCTGTGCGATAGCTCGGAGATTCTGTTTCACTCTATTTGTGAAGAGCTTGGAGACTCTTAGACACCTCTTTCTTTTGTTGCATTTCATATAAGCTCTATCTCTTATATTCGGTAATTAACATATTGATACTGTAAAGCTTTGAGTTAGACTGAAAAAAAGGTCTGACTTGCGGTATTGGTCCGTCCCAAAAGGCTTCCTAGTTGGTGTTTATGAGATCCAATATTTGTCACAAGACTTCTATAAATTTGGAAGGTAAATGCAAGTTCAGTGATTCACGGTTCCTCAAATTATTTTTTTATTATGTGGCAGTACTAAAGGAGTTGGTGGCACTGCACCAGATTTATCGAAATCGAAGGTGCTTGAGGATGGTGTTGTTGTTCCCTTGGGGGAGCCAGCTCAGATGAGAGATGGCAAGGTCATTAGCTAATACTTCTCATGAATTTGTTGCTACTATATAATACTGTATCTCATTAGCACTCCAATCTCATGTGCCTTTTCGGCTTGTGTATGATTTACTGCAGGGTAGCCTATTGTACAACGAGTATATAGTTTACAATGTGGATCAGATCAGGATGCGCTATGTCATTCATGTGAATTTCAAATATAACTGGTAAGGAGCTCCAAGAAAAGATGCTGTACAAATGTGGAGCAGATAAGGAGACGGTGTCTGAAGTTGAAGTTATCATTAACGGTGAAGGAGAAGCTTATCGAATAGTTTCAGTGATCATCTCTGATGAAAAAGATCGGCTCTGTACAGATTTTAGCGCACTATGTCAAAGTTTGCGATTATTGTCACATGTGTCGTGAAGCTTGTCTGTATAGCTTTTTGCTTTGGGCTGTACTTCGTATATTAAGTTGCTTTTGGATATGTAAAGCCCATTTTCTGTCCATAGCTGATGCTAGGGCCTAGGAAGGTGTTCACTTCTGGTTCATTCTCTAGAGCCTGATTGAGTTTTCTTTTAAAAAAATTGATAAAAACTACCTTCAAGTTTGCCGAATTTTGAAATTACTACCTTTTAAAA
>CAAKMY010039969.1:3864-17400 GCA_901111285.1 Corrigiola litoralis
TAGCTAATTCGGTTTGGATCAGTTTAGACTTTTGACTTAATCCAAATAATTTTTACCCCTAAAAAGCACGGTGTGTAAGAGTGGAAGGACTATAATGATGATAGCAAAAGAAATTACAGTACGTAGTACTCCGGTAGTAGAATAAAGAATGAATAGATGGAAGATTTTCAATCACTCTAATTCGTTATGAGAATGCCTATTCTCACTACATTATTGCCTTTGACATTTCTACGAATATTGGATTAAAATACAAAACTCGAACAAACTATACTAGAATTGTCAGAATAGAATACATATTGGAGCAAGGATAGACATTCCTTTGTTATTGATTGAATGGTTCCGACTTCAACTTTTCTCATTTCACTCCAGGAAAAAATAATGTGAGAGGCCCCTTATAATTGATATCAAAACACAGCCTCAATTCCTATAAAACTAAAACATGGACCCACCAATGCCTCATACTACTGCTCAAAAATGTGACTACTTTCTTAATTCTTCTTAATTGTTAAAAGCTGTCTAGTTCCACACCATTTACCAAACGTTTCATCAGTTGGCCCCAGTTCCCATTTGAAGGACTTGCCTCATCATTAAACAATCTTTATAAAGGAAAATCTGTCTACCTCATTATCAACAACCTTTATAAAGGAAACACATCTTCTTTAATTAGTAGGAAGCAAATATGTTAAGAATTTTAGTTCAATTTTACAATTATCACATATGATATGTGAAGGGGAAATGCAAACCTACAGCCTTGAGTCAACAGAAACTCAATCTTTATCATCAAACTTATACAAAAACGTGTTCAAATTTGAGTACGTACTTGTATATAATGGTTTCTTCTCATTAGTCTAGCTAAAAAATTTATAGTCCAAAATGGAATTGGCTACTTCTACCAGGTGATGCACCCCACATCATCATCATTATTGACTAAGATCGAGCTAATTCACTTAGATAATTGCGTAGCAAAGACTGCCTTGTCAATTGTCGTGGCTTTCCATTTTTTTAGTGCAATACTACTCTCTGAGAAGCATAATAGTGAAATTTATTGAAACATCAATGTCAATCTATGTCATAGTGCACACTAAGCTTAATCCACAAGAAGTACTATGTTTAAATGGTAGAGCAGAATTATTGACAGGCATAGGTTATGCACACGTTGATATCAACTACAACCTGCCTTCGGCAAGATGCAGGCATGATGGTAGCCACTAGCCATAGTCATGGTTGTTGCAGTCGTACTATTGTTATACAATGCTCCGTATTACATTAGCAAGCATGCATAGAACTTCCACCAAACTGATCCTAGCTGGGTCCCGAAATGAATCATAACCAACCAACCAATATATCTGTGGACCAGAAAAGGCTCTCATCAGGATATTCCATTAATCTTGGTTTTCCATATCTTCGTTCACATAATGAACTTGTAATGATCAAGCATGACCACAGAAGACTGACCAGACTTTCCATTGACTAGCATATCAAGGTTGAATACATGTTTCAAACAGCAATAAGAATTCCACTAAAATGGGAATCTTAATCATAAGCAGGGAAAGCAAACAAGGAAATATTTTAAGCCCTATCTCCTAAACAAATCTAAAGATGGTGGATCTATTTTAATCAATCTTTAATGTAATACCTATCACTTGAAGAGACTTCACTGCATATTCTGTTGACGCGGATATTCACCCAGTTGCTCCATTTGCCAGCTCTCATGAGGGGCAACGTGTTGATGAGTCGGACTGAATTGCTGTAAAAATGAATTTGGATCAATTCAGAACTACTGAGATCACTCTTTTGAAGCAACTGCACCAGAAACTTTTACATATCCTGCACTATTTCCTTAACGTTCACAAACTTGAATATAGAGGATTCACTACAGAATACATGAGCACCAAATGCAGTTAAACGTTCCATAGTCGAAGACTGTCTTATTAACAGGTATCTACAAGCAAGAGTTATGCAACCCTATTGACATTAATCACTTATTTCAGCCAAAGGGCACTTGAAGAATTTCCAATAGGCATGTTTCTGAAGAATCAATAGCTGCCATCCTGCCTTGTAAAAGCAAGCAGTTTTATCCATGTAAACGTTGTTTATCATCTTCAGTCAGGCATAAAAAAAGCCGAAAAGACCAACATTCGGCAGAACTGACTACCACTTTGGGATGCTCTAACAGATTGATTGACGATCTTTACAATGAAATAGACCTAAGACCTATTGTATAAGACCCCATAACATAGGGAACTAACCTCCATTTTGGTTAAAAGTTCTTCCGCATTGGGGGCAGATACAACTATGTCCCGAGCACTTGGCTTGATAAATCCTTCCCTAACACCAGTGTCAAATAGTTGAAGCAAACAGTCGTAATATCCATCAACATTCAGGAGGCCGACCTATACAGAGATGACAAGATTATAGTAACAGCATTTATTTACATATACCAAAGCTATATAACATAACAAACGAGCATGAAGTTTACTGGTTTCTTGTGGATTCCAAGCTGAGCCCATGTTATCATCTCCAATGTCTCTTCCATGGTACCATATCCTCCTAACAATCAAAACAGTCAGACATCTAGAAACTTCAAGTAAGGCCTCTGACATGCGAGAGCTAATGTTATAGGGAACTACCAGGAAGAGCAATAAAGGCGTCAGCTTCTCGAGCCATTTCCGCTTTTCTTTCATGCATGTCAGCAACAATTTTTACTTCTCCAACACTTTCACCAGATATCTGATCATATCATCCACACTAAAGACATAAGGCCACAAGCTCCTTTTATTTACTTTTTGGGAGGGGAGGGGGTCTCGAACATGTGACTTACTACGCAAACACATACAATGGGGCAAGGGGACTCAAACCTGCAACCTAGATAGCAACATTAGCGTAACACCTGATTGGCACAAAACTCCACTCATTATTCAAACAGCCATAGAAATTCTACCATGTTATTGACTTTCCGCCTACTATATAGATGCATAGACAAGTCAATACAGCCGCCAACCAAAGAAATCGTGCACAACTGAATCCTTAGGGTAGCATGGCATCCAACACATACTAGTGTCCTAATTAGAAGTTAAAAGAAGTGTGAGCGGAGTTGAAACAGAAGTATAGACCAACATACATTTACCAAAAGTGAAAAGCATAAGTACCTCAATAGGCATGAGAGCTCTGGGGATAACACTGCATACAATAAGAAAAAAAAGATTGAAATCATAGTGAAAAGAAAGCCATCAGCGCACTTATATAAAAACCTTTCATAGTTTAAGACATGATGTTCCTCGAGTTACCCCAATACATGGCAGCCTCCATCAAAAACTCTCCTGGAAATCAAGCCCATCAGTCCAACACTCCCCCCACCATAAACCAAATCCATGTTCCTTTTCACCTACAAACCATATACACATAAAACTCATCAAAAGTTCATCAGCAGCCTCAACAAATAGTAGCAGTTCACCAAACACCATAAAGCTCAATGTCAACTAGTCTTACAGGATAGTCAAACCGAACCATGAAAACTTATCATATTACCAAATACAATCGTAACACCCATTAAAAACACCATTTTAATGACCATTTTAAGCACAAAAGAATCTTCATTAGTTCATTGATCATCATTTTCCAGCATAACAGTATTCTCAAGTCAAAAATGATCAAACAAACAGTAGCAGTTCACCAAACACCATAAAGTTCAATGTCAACCAGTTTTACAATACGGTCAACCCACATGCAGAAAAAACCATGAAATCTTATCATATTATCAACCCATTTGACCAAATCATATTATGATATTATATCACCATTAATAGCAACAACCTTCATCTTATCCAAATAAAATCATAACACCCATCATAGGCACCAATTCAATGACCACTTTAAGTACAAAAGAATCATCATATACTAGCAAGAACAATATTCTCAAGTCATATATATATGATCAAACAAACATAAATAAACAGAACCCAAATGGGTTGGCTCAACTAGTTAAAGTGGGAGGTGTGATTCCTCTTGGTCTCAGGTTCAAACCCTGCCCTAATCACACTGGTAACAGTGCGGCTAATTGGTTATGGTGCTTGAGACAAAGCTTATCACACACTGCGGCTAATTAGTGTGCATGGTTTTCAGGCTATTGTGCATACACGGGGTTCATGCATACGCGGGGTCTATCCAGAGCGCATCAAAGATAGTGGCCGCGAGTTCCCACGTTAAATACCAAAAAGAATAAAGAAAACAAACCAGTTCATTGCCCAAAGCAATGGCAGCATCACTGAAGACTTGTCTGTTACCAGGATTACTCCCACAGAACACACACACCTTCTTGAACTTACTTCCTGTATTATTGTTTTCCATGCTTCAAACAACAATGATAATATTAATAATAAACTTAGAACCTTGCAAAGTTGCAAAGCATAGAATAAGAAAAATATGTGTTATTGTTGGTACAATGATATTGTAATGTGAAGTGATGAAGAAGACAAAGTTGTTAGTAAGATTTATATAGATCAACAAAAAGGTGGAAAGGCCAGCATGGGAACAAAAAAGAAGATTTTTGTAGAGGATATCAATATTTGGGTTGGTCTCCAAATATTGTTACACAAGGTAAGCTTATGTTTAACAAGGTATACTACTTACAGAAATAAAGACATATTAAGGTCCACGCAACACAGTAAAGTATTTTAGATTTTGTATAGTTTTTATGTGATCATGAGAATTGGAAAGTTGGACGAAAGCCCACATGCCCAATAGCAGTACGGCTCCTCAACTTGTCGGCTTCTAGAACTAGACCTGTCCAATGGGTCAGGTCAGGTAGGTCGGGTTAGATAGAATACAAAAAGGTTTGAGTTTAATATGGGTTTGGGTCGGATTATGGTTAAGATACGGGTCAAAATATGGGTTTGGGTCGGATTATGGTCAAGACACGGGTCGAAATATGGGTTTGGGTCCGACTATGGTCAAGATACGAGTCGAAATATGGGTTTGCGTCGGATTATTAGTTATTTTTGTTATTAAAATTATATCTATCGAATTCTTGATTGCGCTCTTTATATGGTTATTATTATATTACTAGAGAACATATATTTATAAAAGTCTCTATTGCACTATATTTGAGTATGTGAAATTCGTAAATCTTAAACTTGTATGTAGATGACGAAGCATATTAGTCTATTGGTCATACAAGTGTGATAACTCGATGTGGCATATGGACTAATCATAGACTGACACTTGTCCCTCAATTGCACTGAGCACAAATGTGTCCTTATACCACAAGTCCATTCTTATATGACAAAGGTATCTCTGACAACCCTCACATTAAAAGCAACCAAAGTTGTATCATGGTCTTTTCATTTTACAAGTGACACCTTTTTTAGACACATTTTATTATAAAAAGAAACCTTGAGGTATAACAAGACAGATTAAAATCATTACATACAGACTAGTCATTTTATTCTAGTCAATACACTATATTGTACACACTTCTCAACATAAGCACTGGCTTGACCGTCGAAGGGAGGGTATATACAACCGTCTTATGAGGCTAACTCCTTAGAAGATGCCGTTTATAGTCGAGACGTCAGATGAACGATTGACTTAGGTAGCAAAAGATTTGCAGTGGAGTCAAGAACAAACATGTCAAAAGATTTTGATAAAGATGAGTAACTCACTCCTCATCTGAACAAGGGTAATTTAATCAAATGAGTCATTAAAACGCCGCCCTACATTCATGTAAGGATGGAAAGGGCTGAGAAAGCCGAAGGGTAAAGCATTCTACATGCTCGACTTATAGCATCCTCGTGCCATGCTGACGAGTCAATAACTGTTGACGGAAGAGAGGTGCCCCTGAAAGATGTAAAGGACCTCATTGACGCTAGGTTAAAGCAAAGAGAGGATGGATACTAGAAAGCTCATGATGAGCTCTTTCTCAAATGAGGGGAGAACTCAACAAGCCAAGAGTCAGGCTGCTCGTTTGCAAGTTAGCTCAACCACCTTTAAAATGATTAACCCTTGGAAACCTCCATCTAAGTACCCTTCGCTCATGAACGCGACAATCAAAAATCACGTCATTACCCAACAATGAGTGATCAAGTTATAACCCAACAATGAGTTACTCAATTGGTAAAGTATGAAGAGGTTTCCCCTCTATCCTTAATATCTCAAGTTCGAGTCCCATTATAAAAAAAAAAAAAAAATGCCTTGATGGTTCATAAGTGTCCTTATTGGGCCTAGATAAGAGCCAATAGTAGTAGGCTTTTAGGGTTTTAGGGTGAGATACTTCCCCCCTTTTGTCTCCTAGGTCAAGACGTTCAGCTTCAACTGACTAAACTCCGTATGACCATTTGCCGGCTAGGGTCATCGTACGGGGATTCGCCCAATACGCACCCAAACAATAACAATTGCAAGTTCCCACATCATCCACGAACAAAAAAACTCATAGACACATCAAAAAAATAAATTTCTGATGAATACATTCTAATCTAGAATCTAAGATAGGATATGAGTGGTCACAATTTTTTCACAATTGAACCCCCTCCAAGAAAATATTGTGTACCAAATAAGAAAAATAAAATCCCAAATTAAATAAAAAAAACCCTTGTAAAGTTGCCTAAGAAAGATTCTGCAAAAAAGTAACTTCTACAAAAAAAGTTGCAAAATGGGAATCTTTGCTACCACAGTAGTAACAGGACAGTCAATAGTAACTGGACTGCTACTTTCACCAAACACCAAAAACCAAATTTACCCAAAAGATCACCACTTTCAATCCATACAACTAAAATCAAAAAGTGGGTCGAAGTTGATTCAAGTAAATAGCAAGAAAGTTGGGACCTTTAGCATAGTTAAGGCATCATCATCATCAACAGAAGGCACAAGCATGTCTACCACTGTTGAAAAGTTGGGTGTTAAGATTGAGAAGAACCCTCCTGAGTCTAGGCTCTCTGAGCTTGGTGTTCGTCAGTGGCCAAAGTAACTGTCTTTACTTATTTGATGATGGTTTTAAGTTGTTAAGTTTAATTTCTAATGGTGGTTTACATTTTATTTAGTTTCTGATGATTGTTTATATGTTCTGATGATCATGGTAATCTTTTATTTGGTGAAGTTTGATGTGTTTAAATGATGAAACAAAGTATTTGTCAGTTTGTGTTATAATGCATGACAGCATAAGTTGGTGATATATCATATATGTCTTTGCATGGACTCATTATGGTTAATGGTTTAAGCAGTGTTTGTTTTAAATTTGTAAGATGTTGAGGCTAAAAGGTAATCTTGAAGCTAATAAGATGTAATGTGTAGTGCTGTAGCTTAAGCTTAAGAGTGGAATTGTGGATTTATGATGGTACTGTAGCTTAAGCTTAGGAGTGCAAGTGAATCTGGATTAGTGATCACCAATTGTTGCGCTTTGCTGTGATGCCCAAGCACAATTCAATCGTAGTAAACTGGAAGACTGGTAGAAACGTCCCTTGGCGACAATTGAGTAGGAAGCTGACTTTATTCATGGTTAGACTGTTACTTCTAATAACTGTATACGAAATTGGAGACTTCCATAATCTTGATACTGTTACAAGTTAAGCTTAAACACCAAAAAACCAGGCTCCAAAGCACTTGTAAAGAGCATAAAGCCATAAACCATTCATCTGAAAGGAGATGGAGTAAGATTTATCCTTCCCTCCTTCTCCCTCGTTCCTGAACAGCACATTGTTTCTGTGTATCCACTATCCAGGTAGACCAGAGAACAAGAATGAAACAAAGGGCTGATTTCATCACTGTTACTAAGGACCCCAAAAGCATTTATAGAATCAATAATCTCTAGTCCCTGCACTCTCCTTTAAATGAGAGGGGAGTGGAAAAGACTCAAGGCGAGTGCAGGGACTGGAGAGGACTGGACTTGTGTGTTTGGTTGGGTTGACTGTAGTAGACACTGGTTGTAACTTGTAAGCATAGCCTTGGCAAAGCTAAGAGTCTATGACCAGTTTAGTTTAGGAGGGTTGTGTAGTACTGACATGTTGGAAGACCCTAATGGTGAATATGTGTTTTGTTAATCCAAGTATTGGTTTAGCCTTAGATTAATTTGTTTGTTATAAGTAGCTTGTGATTTTTGTTGTGAATCAATCTTGATAGCTTGTGTATTACCTGAGTAAAAAAGGAGAATCTATATGAGTTGAAGTCTTATACACGAAGAGTTGCCAAAATTTTGTGTTATTCATGCCCTTGCTTATGTTCATTAGACAAAAATGTTGTCGAATTTGTGTTGTTACTGGCATTGATACGGTATATCAGGCATCACGGGTCGCTTTTGATTAAGGGTTTTGTAAATTAGCCATCCCCAAATTACAATTCTAGGTAGGCTTGACTTTCAATTTCACTTCACTATGATCTACAGAAAGTTGCCAACAAAGATAGACTTATAGTTCTTGTGGGGCTACTAAGAATGCATAGGATGGGAAACTCGTGGAGCTACTAAGAATGCATAGCAGCATAGGATTTGAAACTTACCACTCAAGTAGGTAACTTCTTTTGTCCTCCAAACTAAAGACACAATCATTCTAGGCTGCAAAATGATTCAAGGTAGCGTTTGTACGTGTGCGCTCTACGTTTTAACAAGGATAGTGTATCTTGGTTCATGGTTTAATAGTTTGACTATTGGTGTCAGGATTGACATCAGCAGGCCATATTCTTTGATCATCCTGTCTTCCCCTACAGGAATATAAGAACCTTCCTGAGAGTTCCGTAGTTTATGGACCTGTATCATCAATTTTTCTTGGATACTTCATGTTTTATATTGGTCTTTGATCATATAGGTGGGGTTGCCCTCCAAGTAAATTCCCTTGGACATATGATGCAAAGGAGACTTGCTATTTGTTGCAAGGAAAGGTGAAGGTATATCCTGATGGTTCCAGCGAAGCTGTTGAGTTTGAAGCCGGTGACTTAGTGGTATTCCCAAAAGGTATGAAGTGCACTTGGGATGTCTCAGAAGCTGTTGACAAGTATTACAAATTTGAATGAGCATATATTAAAACCTATAGGCTGTAGAACATTATGCTAATCTTTCTCAGTCACTGAATCGAAAAAGTCTGTTATGTACCCTGATTGTATCATTAATCCTATTACTTTATAATCATGTCAGAGAGGGTGATTGATTCCAATAGTTATTGATATAAATTTACTCTTGCCTTCTATATTTGCAACTGTATTCCCTCTGTTTTTAATGTCTGTCACTTTGTCAAAAGCTATTATGTTCAAACAAAATACCTTGACAAGTGAATGTCATGGGATCATATGAAGTCTTATGGTGTTGGAATAAGTTATTATGTTTACCATCATGTGTAGTGAGTAGTGACTACAAGACTTGTTCTACACACTAGATTGTTTCTCCTTTTTTTCTTTTTGCTGGTACGCCCCTCAAGTAGAGAAGAAGGTAAGAGGAAACCTCCAGCTTGAGGGTTATGAGTGTTGAAACCATGACCACCGGGTTGGGTTACAAAGTGGAATGCTTACCGCCAAACGCCAATCTCTCACCCAGCTCGATATATTTTGTATACTCTTGGTAACATTGTACCAGTAAGTGTCTGTACTCCCACCCTTATTTCACAATCGTCATCGTCATATTTTCACTGAAATTATCTCTAACGGGTTGGGGGGGAGGGTGGACCAGGTGCTACTCACTGAAATTATCTCTAACGGGTTGGGGGGAGGGTGGACCAGGTGCTACTCCTAGACGCAGGGGTAAATACCTATACCGAAAATGGATATAAATGCCCTTGCTAACACAAGTACCTAGACGTATGTGAGAGAGGATAAGGCTTAGAGGGGATGTCAAGGCCCTACTTAAAGAAAATAGTGTAGGGGAGGGGAATTATAAGAAGAAGCATGTTGCCTGATTAGAGTTGTAATACTTAGTCGTAAGAGGATTTACTGCCTTGTACATTTGATAATTTTGGTAGGGGGTTGGGAGGTCTTGTTTGTTAGCAATCGAACTTTGTGTTGTTCTGGCAAATAGCAGTAGATTTTCTTCTCTGAAGATGGAGAGGTCAGAGTCGGTCTATGATGAGAAAATCCGTTATATTCTGAGTTTATAGTTGGGCTCTGCTCCCAACAATATCGGTGATCCATATCTAGTGCTTCTTCTTAGTTGTCACTTGTCACTACCCAAAGTTTTTTTCCCTTGGATTGGGGGTGGGGGAGCCTAAGGTAAAGGTTAGCGAAGTACTAAAGACATGCTTCTAAATTTGTGGTTGACGCGAGTACCAAAAAAAAAAAAAATATTTGTGGTTGACGCTTTGAGTTGTTTTGTTTCAAGGAATAGAGAAGAGTCGTTACCGTCACAGACGTGATTTTTCCTGGTGCTAATGCTTGGGTACTGTGAAATATTTAGGTCTGAAGTAAACTTGTGGCAACCAGCTAGTAGTTACTAGTTAGTACTATGATGAAAATTGGGAAATAAATGAACAATTGACAATTATATGAGCCACTTTACTTGATCATATGTTATCTTTTCAGTTATTTGCGCTGTAGACATTCAGACTTCATCTTTCTTGTGCTATGCCCTGGCAGTTCTGCATGAAAAGCGTGGATGTTTGGATCTATTTCGCTAACCTTAGTTGAAATTCATGCAATTTCATTCTGATAGGGTAGGAAGTCACTTAGTCTATTGACAGGGTCAATGATGGCATAAACATCAGGCATATTTTAGCTAGCTGTACCTACTATTTTGAAGCCTTTGAAGAAGTTTTCATTAAATAAACTCTATGGTTTCTATACTATATGGATTAATTTTGGATACTGTTGGTTTAATTTTGTTTTAACTTAACTTATTGTTGGTGCATCCTTCTAATTGTCTGCATTTGGCTCACTTGTGCCATGTCACGGGTCTAGTCAAGTCCATTTTGCCTTTAAGTGAGATGTTTTCCCTCTTGTTTTTCACGTGAGTAAATGCTACTGAAGGAAGTGATAAGTAGCTAGTAGAACCAATGTTGTATTGAAGATATTTGTTCTTAAAGAAAAATACATGATTTTGGGGTTTGGGGTTCACCACATATGGCAAATTGCTACTTTGCTAGAACACTGCATAGATTTCTTATTCATAAAATTACCACTATCTAACTCTAGTAAGTTGGATATATGTATCAAAATGGACCTTATCTATGTACTTCATAAATAGTTTTCTTTTTACCACATATTGATAGTATGTATGATTCCTTTCTCCTACCCGTATATGTAGCTCAGGCATATTAGTGTCTCTCTTCAGCCAGAGGTGAAGGGGCTGGGAAGAACAAGTCACAGGTCATGGTTTTATCTTCAATGATTTGAAAGGTTTGTAAACTGTTTCTCCATTCTTTTTCTTGTTTATGGCTGAGAAAGGAGATTCAGGGATGGGAATTCGCGGTGGGAAGGGGAATTGAGGTTCAAAAGGAAGTTTTGGGGAAGATGGGTAGTTTGGCAGAGGTCCTGAGGGGGATGGAAAGAACGGCAGAATCTCTGGTTGGTACTTGAATGGTCTGAAGGGTTTGTAAACTGGTGTTCCCTTCCTTTTCTTGGTTATGGCTGAGAAAGGAGATTCAGGGATGGGAATTCGCGGTAGGAAGGGAAATTGAGGTGCAAAAGGAAGTTTTGGGGGAGATGGAAAGTCGGGCAGAGGTCATAGGGGACATGGAATGTTGCACCGAAGTTCTGTTTGGTACTTGAAGGGTCTGAAAGGTTTGTAAACTGGTGTTCCCTTCTTTTTCTTGGTTATAGCTGAGATAGGAGATTCAGGGATGGGAATTAGCGGTGCGAAGGGGAATTGAGGTGGAGAAGGAAGTTCTGGGGGAGAGTATTCTAGTGGCGATTGAATTTCGGGTGAAAAGGGGACGTCTGGTGGGGAAGGAACTGGGACGTTGGGGATGCTGGGTGGTGATGGATATTCTTTCGGGAAAGGGAAGGTTGGTGGGGTAGGAAATTCCGGGGGGGAACCCAAGTCAGGTGGGCTTCCATTCGGGTAGCTAGCTGGTGTAGGAACCTTGGGTCCTTTTGGTGTTTCAGGAACCGCATGCGACTTCTCTGGCTGTTTTGTGAGAGCTTTACGCGATGAAACTTGTGCCTTGGCTGCAACATGGGTAGGAGCAGCCAAAATGGTTAGGAGCAGAACCAGCAGGAAGGCAAAGAGGACTGAAGAGAGATTGTAGGGACTAGGAGCCATTTTGTGTCACTCTTTCTCTTTGCTACTTTGTGTTATATTTTGCAAGTGTTAGATGCATCGGCATTTATAAGTTCTTGTAGATTAGACAATTAGACTATTCAAGTTGTGATTTTTGTTTTCTGCATGAGTTTGACTACTGTATGACTTTGGCGTTGATGAAGGGTTTGATGACCCTATTATCACTTGACCTTGAAGATGGTGAACACTGAACAGAACAAAAATCCAAGTCCTGTAAGAGTCTAAGCAGGCCTGGTACGTTATGGAAAGACTTAATCTGAACAATGGTGTATAGGCTGTGATGTTGACAGCAGCAATGGGAATTGGAGCTCAGGAGTCTTCTCCCATTAAGGTCATATCGCAGAGGGTTTTTTATTTTATTAGTTGTGAGAAAAGATAAAACAAAATTACACAAGGGGATTAGGAGCTTCTAATCTCGAGACAAACTTCTAACTTGCTTTGGTGCAAAATATCGTCCACTTCAATTAAATTTAGCCTTAAAATATGATTGGCATACTGACTTAAATTAGCTTTCAAATTTGTTGATCTATTTCCTTCTTTGAAAATATGGATAGTAATTGAATCAAAAGCTTTGAGAAATTTATGCGTGACTTCAACTAAAACTTGAATATTATAAGGATAGCTATAAGACTTTTGAGAACTTGGATAACAATGACGTTATCACCATCAATGTGGATTTTAGATCAACCTAAAGTCGTTTAATAAATACCATTACGAAGTATAGTGGCTTTTGCAATGAGGGACCAGTTGTCACCAATTACATGGATAGTCTTTCTAAGGAAGGGAGGTAATATCATCTATGATAATAAAAGGGAAAAATTAACGCTAATAATCCGAACTTTGGGCGGTCTTCTATTGATAATCCCAACTTTGGATAATCCCAGTATAATCCGAACTTTGGCTCATTTTTTACAAAAACAATCCCTTTGACCCCGAACCTATATTTCTAACCAAACTTTGACCCGAACCTCCATCTTTTCTCTTTCTTCTTCATCACCTTCCTCTTCACTACCTCTTCTTCATCCTTAACACCATAACCAAAACCCACCCTCTTTTCTCTCTCATACCATAAACCCAAATTTTAAAACAATGGACCATCCACCACCCTCCCCACCACCACTACCAACCACACACACCACCACCAACCCCGACCACCCCAAATCACCATCTCCTTGAAATAACCTCCCAACCTCGCACAACCGGCCATTGACATCAAACCACATTGCAAACCAACACTCCCTTGACAAACCAACCACTCCCTCTCGCCTTCTCTCTGAAATCCAACCACCATCAGAGAACCACCATCATTGACCCGCCTTGCCACCATTGACCCTCATTCTGGCCAAAGCCTA
>CAAKMY010039971.1:0-11285 GCA_901111285.1 Corrigiola litoralis
GCACATTCATCACATACTTTGTCTACAATAAATTTCATATTAGGTAGACCAACAACTAGCTCCTGTGAGTTCAATTTTTGTAGTAAAGTTTGACTCACATGTCCTAGTCTTCTATGCCATAATCATGGATTATCATTAACTGCACTCATGCATTGAAGACTCTTATCAGGTATAATAGATAGATCAGCCATGTACACATTATTGAATCTAAGACCATCAAGTGTTATCTTCCCTGACTTCTCATTAATGATAGAGCAACCAGTAGATGTAAATTGAATAATATTACCTCTATCACAAATCAGAGAAACACTTAAGAAGTTGTGTCTTAAACCACTTACTAGCAGAACATTATCTATGGAGTGTGTAAGTGACTTACTAATTTTAGCAGATGCTATGACATTACCGTTTTTGTTATCTCCAAATATTACATTACCTTCATCATATGCTTTGAGTGAGTAGAATTTTAAATTGTCTCTAATCATATGCCTTGAACAACCACTATCTAGAAACCAGTGATTGTTTTCTCCCACTTTAACCCGTCAAAACATTAGTTCTTCAACTTAGGTACCCATACTTTCTTGGGTCCTTTGTTGTTTTTAACTTTCTCCTTTGAGTTCCTTGATTTGTTAGTGACAGGAATATCAGTAACAATATCACTTTCATGACAAGTAGAGGAATCATCTTCATGAACTCTATTTCTAGCAGTATAAGCATTTCTGTCTAAATACTTCTTTCTCAAAGGACACACATTTGCAACATGTCCATCATAACCACAGTAATAGCAAACAATGTGTTCAGGTAAATCCACATACTTGGGTTTCACAAAGCTATCAATCCAAGTTCTATTTAGTTCAGGAAAAGTGTTCTTATGACTGGTCCTTGTGCTGGTGCTTGTCAACATGTCAAACTCAAATCCTAGACCAAATTTCATTCTATTGTGATGTTGACTTGTGAGTTCATAAAGAGACTTTCCACCTTTAAACCATTTTCATTTTAAGCCTTAGATACATCCATTGCTTTGTCCAATAAATCAATTTTCCCATAAAGCTGTCTATCTTGTGTAACAAGTTTCTCTAAGTCCTTCTTGGCAGAATCTAATTCTTTCAAGATCTTAGGGTCTGAAGGAATCCTTAGAGGAACAATTATAGTTTGAGGTTTACGGGTCTTAAGTCTAGATAACTAATCAATTAAAGCATTTAGATTCTTTTCATGATCAAAGTGCTCAGTTATTGAACAATTTTCATACTCAGAACCACTGTTACTGTTCAAAAATTCATGCAATCTCTTGATCTCAGAATCCTTATCAGCATAACTAGAAATGTAAAGCTTTATCTTATCATTTAACAACGAAATTAAATTCACGTTCAAGACATTTGTAACAGATATAACTTTTCTTTGTTGCGATTCATCCAATCAGCCTTCAAAGTGTCACATGAAACATCAAACATATCACATTGATCTAGAGCTTCAGCAAGTAATGTAAAAATTCTTTCCTTAGACACTTTGTTAAAATCAGATATAACTTTGGAAGAAATTACCTCATCCTTACTCTCTTTGTTACTTTATTCATTCTCCATGAGACATATCTGAGTTGATTGTTGGTGCTGACAGTGTTGCATGTTCATTGCATTGAGACACAGATTTGCTTCAAGTTCCTGTTCTTGTTCTTCCTCAGAGTCTGATCCTCCCCATACAACAACTACCATTGCTTACTTGTACTCCTTTTTTACTTGATCACGTTTGTCCTTAGATTTTTCTTGATTCCATTGAGGACACTTAGCAATCATATGATCTTTCTCACCACACTTAAAACAGCCAAGGTCAGTAGTACTTTTCTTGTTTGAGTTGTACTGATTCTTACCTTTGAAGTTTGAGTTGAAACGATTCTTAGAGAAATTATTTTGTCTAGATAAATTTCCTTTGAAACGATTTTGATTCTTAATTGAATCTAAACTTATTCAATATTCTAGATATCATTCACCTCCTATCTCATCTAGATCAGAATCAGTTTCTTCATCACTTGTCTCGGCCTTTAGAGCTATACTCTTGTTCTTATAAGACATATCAGATGAACTAGCATTCAAGGTAATCTCATGAGTAGTTAAAGATCCAAGAAAACCAGATAAGGAATACTTAGTTAGATCTTTTGCTTCTTGAATAGCTGTAACTTTAGGCAACCATTTACTAGTTTAGCATCTTAAGATTTTTCTAACAAGATCTTCTGTTGAAAATCATTTTCCAAGATGTGCATTACCTTAAAGTTGGAGGGTACCATGTGCACAAAATGTCTACTGCCACGTCAACCTACAAAAAAATAATATTAAAAAAATTTAGAAAACAATTTTTATTTTTTTTAAATAATTATTTTTTAAAATATGACATGTCATCAATAAGTACACGTCATTATTTACACATTATCATTTTTTCTAAAAACAATTGACACATCACCACTCACTAACAGCAAAGTTAACGGCCGTTTTGGGAGGGGTACCGCGTGCAGAACTGTGAAAGTTCAGGGGTCCTATGTGCGCAAAGTTAAAAACGGGGGTACCCCGTGCATTAAGTCAAAGTTTAGGGGTACCACATGAATTTTCCGTTGTTTTTAAGTTGGAGTTTTAAAGACCATGTCTTTATTGTATTGAAAAATTTGTACACTACTTTGTAAATTTTCGTAGTCGTAGTATTTTGCTGTTTAAAGACTTCCACTTTATTTGATTAAATACTTCTTCTGTTGATTATTATATTCTATTGTTTGAATGTTGAGCTTTGAGGACCAATGCGGTGTTTAGCCTAGCTAAATCTCAAGGATTCGATCTAACGCAAGGTTGGGTTGTCTCAGACAAGACCAATGATTATAGTCTAAAATGATGGTAAAAAGGAAGGGTTTGTGGATACCTTTACTCAGATTTTGAGGTGAGTATTTATAGTGGTTTGATTGCTTAGGTCATTTTCTACCATGATGATGTCATCGATATGGTGATAATTCTTCCCTTTGTTGGGCTTTGTTGTAGCCTTTGTTATGCTTGTTTAGGCCCAACCAAGGGTCTCCCTTTGCTTAGAGGAGGTGTGCCATATGTCAGCATAGGTGGATCCTATTTGGACAATGACGTAGCTATTGCCTTGCTACAGTACTGTTGACTTTTAACAAGGAAAGTCAAGGATTTCAGTCAATGATATTTTAACCATAACAAAAATTAATTGACAATATAGTTGATGTTTTGCGTAGCCCATCAGGCTTATAATTTTCTTCTTCTTTTATCTCTGTTTCATTGATGTGAGACTTTCCACAACTCACATGTAGCTTTTTTTTTTTTTTCCTCTAATTATCTTTAGGTAGCATATTCTTATCTTATTTTTTGGAATATTTTGTTTTTTTTATATTGAAACTTTCTCAAACTAGGCACAAATAAGGTCAAGTCTACTTATTCTACGAACTTTTTTTTTTGTTTTTATTATTCTTTTATGATTTTTTTTCTTTCTATTTTTTCTAAACTTTACATATAATAAACAAAGAAAAAAAAGATAAAACAAAAATGCCCTCTATTAATAACATCTCGATTTGTATGTTACGGGATTAAGAATGAGAGTTGGATTGGAAATTTAAGTAGGAACTAGTTTTTAATCCCATGCAAAGCATGGGATGATTTTTAAATAAATTCTCTCAATATCCTCGTTTTTATAGTTATGTTTTTAAATTTTTTGCATTAAAGAAATTATTTGACTAATTTCTTATATTATGTTTGTTTAAATTAGTAGTTTTATGGAAGGCTTACTTCCCTTAATCTTTTGATAATACAACAAACATATAAGAAATGTTAAGAAAATATTTAAACTAATAATATGAAGAAGAAAAAATATTAAAAATTAATAATTTTGATGTGGAGCATACCTAGAAAAGTCATGATAATATAGCTTGATTATTAATATTTTAAACATGTAATATAATGATATTATCAGTACTAAAATAATTTAATGAAATTTGTTGATAATCAACCTATAAGAGTAGCATATTTTTGAAGGAAAAAAAAAAGATAGATACAGGGAAAAGATGTCAAAATGCATCTCTAATATCACTTACTTGGAAATGATTAATTTGAAGTTGTTTCACATCATCTACAATTGAAAACAAATGTAAAGTTGAATATTACGTAACTTGGAAATGATTAATTTGGAGTTGTCTCACATCATCTGCACTTGAATTAACAAATATTAAATTGAACGTTATGTGAATAACTTCAAAAATCAAACACAAAATTTAAGTTACATGTATCAGAAACATCACTCAAATTAATTGGGTTATTAGTTAAATAAGAATAGATGTTAAAATGGGATCAACACTAAATTACTAAAGGGTCAAATCAATATAGAACAAACGATGATTTGGTTTTCGAGTAATGAAGCGAAAATTGTAGATAAGATAAATATAATATAATTAAAGATCATAGGATAAAAATATGGTTAATTTCACTTACTTTGATCTTCCATTTTCTTTCTAATGACATTTCCTTGTTTTGCAATTGTAAGGTCGAAGAATTAGATGAACAATATGAAAGTGAACACACATAAACATATCATACATAAAAAGAAATAATGTCACAAAATAAGGATGCCTAAAAAAGCTATTAATTTAACCATGCTATAAAAAGAATTAAAATATTGGTGTGGAGCCTTACCTCATATAAAACATATTTACACAATTGAGGATAAAATGGAAAGATAAGATTTTACCAATAGCTAGGAGTTTAGCTGCTATTATGTAATGGATGTTAAAAGAACAAATTAACAAAATAGACATATATATAACTATAAACATTCTAGAATACCAAAAAGTCAAAATACAATACTATATGATATAGTTACAAAAGACCAAAAGTCATGACAAATAAATACAACAAAAATATAGTTGTTATAGAAGAGCAAAAGTTTTGAAATAAATTGTGTTTATTATAACTAATGAATTTTTAAATAAATGGACATAAAGAAGGTTAAAAGACTATTGATGAGAGGGATATGAAAGGGGGAATACAATTGGTCTAACTCTAGATATTTTGCTTAAGAAAATGATATAAAAAAATCTTTTTAATTAATGTATTGAAGTCTATGCCACGTGTCCTAAATCTAGAAAATCTTAGGTGTATAAGATAATAGTATAGAAGTATAGATGTGGGGTGAGAGTTTAATCAGGAATATATCAAATATCTCAAATTCCCATATTTGGTATGTAAGATTATGAAGTAATTAAATTTACGTTTATATACATTTTTAAGTGAGAACAAATTAATGGATATAATGGGTAGATGAATTTAGTAAGTGGGGGTAACTTAATACTTTTAAGTTTTCAAATGAATTTCCTTCTAATTACCACCCCTCTCCTCGTGATCAATAAAAGCCACCTCTTAACTCCTACAAGTTTTTGGCCCGTGCGATGCACGAAACTGTTTTAGATTATGTTTTGCTAGAAACGGAACTGTTGTAGATTATACTTATATCAAATAATACTTTGACACTACAATTATTATCAATTCATTTATAAAATAATGATAGTGTGATTTTATTGTACCTCACAAATTTCTTAAAATGAGTAAAATGATTGGAAAATCATACTACACGACACTATTTATAAGGTAAAGTTTCTATTATTTATTTTTAGAAAATTTCAATACCATTTGTATATGTTTACCCACATAAGTTATATATCTTCTCTTTTTGTCGAGCTTCTTTTTTGTGTTCCTAGATAGGTATTTGATGGCAATCGTAATATCTCAATCTTTGTAAATATTTTACACAACTATAAATTTTTTTTATTCGATTATGACTATTTGGATGTAAAATGCTAGATTACCTTTTTTTTTTGTATTTGGTAAAAATGAAAAAGTTGAAAAAAATTTCAATAATAATTGTGATGATTAATAAGTTTACCGTTACATTATTAAATTAGCTAAAAAATGTTATTAGTTATCCAGTTTTTATTATTGCTATTAAAGTGTGGTAATTAATGTTACCATTTTCTATTTCTTTTTTACTTTAACTATATGGGTAGATTTTGTTATAGGGGCCCGTTATACATATCAGCAACACTCTTGTAGGACCGTCTTTTTGTAAGCTACAAAAAGACAGGCCCATGTGCGAAGCCCAAACCAAACAACA
The DNA here is from genome assembly GCA_901111285.1 of Corrigiola litoralis. Classification (NCBI taxonomy): domain Eukaryota; kingdom Viridiplantae; phylum Streptophyta; class Magnoliopsida; order Caryophyllales; family Caryophyllaceae; genus Corrigiola; species Corrigiola litoralis. Next base: position 6,148 of record CAAKMY010039971.1, read on the forward strand.
CGCCCCAACCCAACGCTAAACCAACCAAAACAAAACCAAAAGGCCCGCGCTAAAAGACAACCAAAAAGCCCGTTCTAAAAAATTGAAAAACGAACACGCATCACAACCTAAAAGAAAACCCAACGCTAAACGAACACGCATCATACCAAACTCATCAAAAAATTGTAACTATTATGATAGATATTCTGCAAATTCATCAAAATTTCACAAACAAAAAAGAAGATTTGGAACTTGAAGCATTAAATCTTTGTCTGAGCTATTACTTAGAGGAATAAAGGTAATTTAAGACGTAGAACTTATCTTCCCTGTTAATTTCTCTATGTTTGGTGTTAATTAAGTTTATTAAAGCTTTAATTCGTATTTTTTGAGCTAAAATCATGAAAAATAACATAGAATTGTGGAATGTTTACAGTTTAAATAATGGACGCATTAATGCAGGAATTCGACCTTCAAGTTGTTCCGAATGCTGGAGTACAAACAACTACGTTGCCATACGAACCAACAGCAGCAGCGACTACTGAAGAAATTACAATACCTGTCTCGGCGACAGAGGTTTCAGGTTAGAAATACAAACGAATATTAGATATTTTTTAAATTAAAACATCTAGTGTTTAAGAAATAAGCGAAAAAGTATATGACACTGGTTAGACAGCTAGAACACGCAAATAATATGTGTTCTGATAAGTTTGACAAACAAAATAGGAGATTTATTTTGAATTGGAGGTATATTTTCAAGTTATAATGCTCAAATTTTATGTTAAAATATCTAGTTTTTATGAAAGTATACACAATCATTCATATTTTCAGTAGCCGCTGCTAAAAATGATTTTCAAGCAGTAGATACTGAGAATGATTTTCAAGTTATATTTTCAAATTATAATGCTCAAATTTTATGTTAAAATATCTAGCTTTTATAAAGGTATATTTTCAAGCAGGGGACTAGAGTGATTTGGCTTTTAGTGAATAACAATGATCTATATTTTCATTGTTTAGGAGATGATATTGGTGATAGAGTAGATTTTACCGAACCAGAAATTATGGATTTAATGAATTGTTTGACTGGACATACTGCAAAGACTTGGGAGGAGCTGGAAGATTTGTATCGTAGGCACGCAAGATATACCGGTTTTAGCGTGCGGAGGTCAACACAGAGGGGTGGGAAACTTAACGCCACTAAAAGGTATTTGGTCTTTTGCTATGAGGGGAAAACTAAAGCTAAGAAAATAGATGTGTACTCACCATCAAGCGAAGCTCATAAAAAGAGGACGAGAAAACCAAAGCAATTTCCACATACACGCACAGGATGCCTTGCATCAATGAGGATAAAGCTAAACAAGGAAGCAGGGCTATTTGAAGTGGTTAACCACATAACTAAACGCAACCATCCACTTATAAGGCCTGAGTGGCAGATTATGCACCGCCAAGAGCGAAAACTCACTGAAGAAAAAAAGAAAACAATGGAAGTAATGGAGGATGCCGGACTTGGACCTACAGAGAGCTTTATGCCTCACGAAACTGTGGCTCATGGCGAAGAACATGTAGGTCACACAAAAACTGATCACCTAAACTACATCAACAGTCTTAGGATGAAGCAAATTGAAGGGGGAGACGCACACAAAGTGATTGAGTCATTATACGAAGAAGCGGAAAAGGATCCAAACTTCTTCTTTCGGTTCAAGCTCGATGAAAACAACAAACTTATTAGCCTTTTCTGGAGAGATTCGATGATGTGTGAGGATTATGAGTTGTATGGGGTTGTGTTGATTTTTGATACTACATATAGAACCAATAGGTACAACTTGATCTGTGCACCTTTTGTAGGGGTAAACAACCTTTAGAAAAAAGCATGTTTGCTTATGTATTTATTGCGCATGAGAAGACAGATTCTTTTATATGGGTTCTAGATGTGTTCAAGAAGTCAATGGGAGGTAAATGCCCAACCACAATCTTCACAGACCAGGACTCTGCTATCGCAGCTGGAATAGAGAAGGTAATCCAATTCCCATGCTATCACAATTTCCAATTTAAAACATCTAGTTTTTACAAAATAAGTTGTAATATTTTAGATATTTGACAATCTGCTTTGTAGAATGCCAATTAAATGTCTACTGATTAAAACTAAATTAAAACTTTGAAATTTTAGGTTATAATTGTTGTTTTTCAAATTAAAACATCGAATAATTTATGTTATTATGACTATGTGTAATGTTGTTGCAGGTTTTCCCGATTGCGAGACACCGCCTAGGCTTGTGGCACCTCCAACCAAATGTGGCGAACCACTTTGGTAATTTGAAAAGCAATGTGGCATTCAAAGATGCATTCCAAAAGTGTTTGACTGGTTGTACGAATGAGACCGAATTCAAGGATAGTTGGAAAGAAATGGCGGAAAAGTTCGGCTTAGAAGATGAGGACTGGTTCAAAAGGTTGTACACCTTGAGGAATAAATGGGCTACTGAGGAACTCTGTCCTCACAGAGAAACGAGATCACAAACAATGCCATAGGGTTCCAAGCAAACAAAACAACAAGCTTGACGCAATTCTTTAAGATTTTCAATAGATCTGTGAGGAGGTAGAGGTCCAGTGAGTGCAAGTTGGAATTCCAATGTTCACGTTCAATGCCACAATCTTCCATGCTCATGTCTGGCATGCTGAAACACGCAGCTGAGTTATACACATTGAACCTATTTCGAGACTTTGAGAAGGAGTTTTCCTATGCTATAACAAGCATTTGTACGATGACGTTTCAAATTGGCGATAACAAACTGTATGAAGTGTACGATGAGGGAAACGAGTCCAACCCAGAGAGGGTGAAGTACAGTGTTGACGTGCAAGATAGCTCAATTACTGTGACATGTTCTTGCAAAAACTTCGAGGAGCAAGGTTGGTTGTGTTGTCATTGTTTGAGGGTAATGCAGATGAACTCGATCATGCGTATCCCGGAGAAGTAAATACTAACAAGGTGGACCAAGGATGCGAAAACTAAAGTCTGGGACAGGTTATTTGCAGGACAAAGTAATTAAGGATTGGGAACCACCAGTGCTCCCTACACTCCCTTGGTGGCAGGAAATAACAAGAAACTTCTATAACTTGGTGTGGAAATGCGAGAATATACCCGAAGCAAGGAGAGTGTTGGAGGACGGGTATGCAAGGGACTCACTTGCGGTACAGGCAGACTTATCATCTGCAGCAGCGGGTGAAGAGCAAAATGAAGCTGAAACAACTAGTGTTGCTGCTAGCCATGCCGGAAGTGCACCTGCCGTTTTAGATCCTGAACGGTCAACAACAAAAGGAAGGAGTGCAAGGAAGAGAGGGCACTATGAAAGGAGAAAAGGAACCAGTCGCCTACATCAGACAAAAAAGGCTTAATTTGGAACTTACACTCCAAATCAACGCCTAATTTGAAGACTAAAAAACGGAATAAGTGGGGGGGTGGGAGGGGGGGAGTAGGGTGAGAATGCTTAGAGATTATCCATGACATTGATTATGTATTGTGAACTCAAAACTAATTTAACTAGTTTGTTATACTTTATATACTAGTCCTATTTTGCTTCTAATTCTTAACTTAAAATTTTGAATTTTTAAGTAAAACTGCTAGTAAATTTGTATTATAAGAATAAAGTTGAATCAATGGCAAAAACTAGAAGTATTACTAACCATAGTTGTATTTCTTTATAGTAATAAGACTTGTTTAGTTTGTTATACTACTGTAGTAGTGCTATTTTCATTTGAATTTTTTAACTAAAAGTTGCGAATTTTTAAGTTAAAACTAAAAATTTCTGTAGTAAAATAAATTTAAATCAAAGGCCAAAAGTATATGAAAAATGACTGTGTGATGATGTATAGGACACATGGTCGAGTTCAATAAAAAAGTTTCATAATCCAAATGAATAAACAATTAATCAGATTCAAAGTAAAAAATTACATTAATATAAAGAACTTTCAAGTTATAACTGTGAATTTTCACATTATAGTTAAAACTATTTTACTAAATTTCTGTAATGATGTATGTATAGGACACATGGTCGAGTTCAATAATAAAGTTTCATAATCCAAATGACTAAATAATTAATTAAAAACAAAGTAAAAAATTACATTAATATAAAGAACTTTCAAGTTATAACTGTGAATTTTTATATAATAGTACTGAATTAAAAGAAAAAGAATGAACACAAGACAAAAAGCCTTCCACACAAATGCACAGATCAGTGAAATACCCATCCTTTATACTTAAATTAAAATGTTTGAACACATATCCATTACAAAATAACCCACCTAAAAATGAACCTAAAAATATCAACATTACATTTAACAATGTAACCATACACATCAGGTGTGGAATCATTTCTTTTGAGCCCTACTCGACTTCCTAGTACCCACAACTACTTCCTTTGCTTCTTTTTCCTTAGGCTCCTTTTTTGCTTTAGCCTCCTCCTTCTTGGCTTTAGGCTCTTTCTTTACTTTAGGCTCCTTAGCTTTAGACTTCTTCTTTGCTTTCGGTTTTCCAACAGCTTTGGCATTCCCTTGAGCTGTACTAGCAGCAACAAATTCAACAGCACTAAGAACTTAAGGCCTCGACGCATTCATATCACTCAAAACCAATGTAGCACAGTTATCTGCTCTGTAAAAAATCCTTACTGAGACCTGCACAGATAGAAACACACACCATAGCAGAATAAAGAACTCAATTATGCAAAAACAATATAAATTCACCAAGTATTAAACTGAAAATACCTTAGCCACATTTAATGCAAATTGAAAACCTTCGAACATCATCATGTGAAGCATTAAGAAGAGGCCAGAGTCCTCATTTGCGTCTGCACAGCCTACCCAAATGAAATTCATTTGCTGGAGAGTATATTTCTCCATCTCCACAGCCTTAGGATGATTCCTCTTAGAATACACCAACCAGGGAACAATTCCTAAGGGTAACTTGGAGAGTTTCAAACACAATAAACCACCAAAACCAACTTTACAAACACTCTGCTTTTGAGCATCATTCAATCCTTTAACCAAATAAGCAACAAACAACGGATCGCAACTTATTGTGTAGGATTTAATTCTACAAAAGCACAAGAACAAAAGAAAAAGCCTATTATTAAACAAGCCAATCAGGATCCTAGACTCTTCCATCTACAACA
>CAAKMY010039975.1:0-22177 GCA_901111285.1 Corrigiola litoralis
GAGTCCGGGTAACATGTAGTGTTTATTTTGGCAAGAGATGTTCCAGAAGTGGCAAGGACTGCCCTCAACATCCGTTATCGTCTTCTCCTTTAGTAAGATAACTCTTCAGAGGAAAGGAAAAGCAGATTTATATCTCTTCTGCTTGTTTTTCTTTTTGCGGTTAGCTGTGGTACTTGGTATCTGAAAGACCAGTCGTTGACTCCTCGTTCTATGATCCAAAACAGGGTTAATTGGGTTACTGCATTGCCTCTGAGATATCATTTTGTGACCTGTTGGGTTCTACAAAAATTTTCATTTTTAGCAATCATAAATTATAAATTCTTCAGTGTTTCTGGCACTGTATATGTAAAGATGTACAACGGCCTTGATTTATCGTTTATTATTTCAAATGCAGGCATTGGTTCTACTCTATCAAGCAGTGTAGCAAGCTCTACGTCCATGTCACTCTTTGCATCCATTCCCACATGTGCCCTCTCTGTGAAAACTTTTTCACTCGGTGAACTTGAGAAAGCAACAGATAAATTTAGTTCAAGGAGACTTTTGGGTGAAGGAGGTTTTGGACGTGTCTATCATGGTATTCTGGAAGACGCAACTGAGGTTGCAGTTAAGTTGCTTACAAGGGATATCCAGAATGGTGATCGAGAATTTATTGCAGAAGTGGAGATGCTAAGCCGTTTGCATCACAGGAACCTTGTGAAATTAATCGGTATATGCATTGAAGGACATAGGCGTTGTTTGGTGTATGAGGTAGTGCACAACGGCAGTGTTGAGTCTCATTTGCATGGTAAGATTTTCATCCAAGTCATCATCCTCACTTTTAAAACTTTAATGGATACCACCTAGTTTTTTTTCGTAGTGTTCTGTTATTATTATTATCTTCTTTTGGGAGGGGAAAGGAGAGGAGGGGGGGGGGGGGAGCACTGAAACCTATCGCAGTGATTGATATTTTGTTCCCAATGATAACTATGTGGTCAATTTCTAACCAGACAATATGTTCCTTTTTCTCAAAACATATTTAAATCCTAAAATACTGTGGCTGAAATTTAGCCTGACAGTTATAACTTGATTTATTTAGTCATTTCTCAAGTTGGGGTGGGAGACGGGAGGGTAACCTATGGAGTGAGCAGCGCTGATTCCACACTGAATAGTGTTTAAGTCATGAAATAAGACGCCCCGGTATCATTATACTCCAAACTCCATTGTATTAATGATACTGACCTTCCTGTTGGTGTTCCAGGTGTTGATACGGAAAAGGGACCTCTGGATTGGGATGCGAGGTTGAAAATTGCTCTTGGTGCTGCAAGAGGATTGGCTTATCTGCACGAGGATTCTAATCCTCGAGTTATTCACCGAGATTTCAAGGCCAGTAATGTTCTATTAGAAGATGATTACACACCCAAGGTCTCAGATTTTGGATTGGCAAGAGAAGCAACTGAAGGAAGCGAGCATGTTTCCACTCGTGTTATGGGAACCTTTGGGTATGTGCTGTTTGTCTTGCCTGATCAGCTCTCTATTTCCCACAACTGGTTTCAAATGTTAGCACTTAACAGAGCAGTTCATTCTTGCATGATTAACGAAAATGATCTTATGAAGGAGGGGAACACAAATAAATCATAAATTATGCTGGTTTACAGATTTAAAGTTATTTGTCATCGATACTGTATTTTGTTTTGCCGGTATACCCCTTCCATGGTCTGTATGGTACAAGTTTTGAGCACTTTTGATTCATGACTGTTGTTCATTATTCTTCTTTTTGGACATCTTACTTCTTTTTTTTTTATTTTAATTACATCAAAGAAATGAAAACTGAAAAGCCTTCTTGAGTGATAGTATCTTTTGAGACTTACATTTTCTTTTGGGTGCTATCTGTTGAAACTTACAATCAATGAAAAAGTCTAGGGGAGGGGGAGAGATCAGGAGAGGAAGTGGAGGGGTTGTGCATAGGCCTAGGCTATTATCCTTTCAACTTTCTCTTTTGGAGAGTTCTGTAAGGAATGAAGATTTCAAACCCTTCCAATTTTATTCCTACGTTTTTTTTCAAAAGATGCGTTCAAGATCTCGACCTTTTTCACTCCCGTTTTCTATTTAGGTGGCGTTTGGTTCACTTCAAGGAATGAGGATTCGGTTTTGTATGATACCAGAATGAGCCCAAACGAGTAACCCCGTACCCCATCCCAAGTGTTTGGTAAGGGCCCTGATATAGGCTTTGTCGTTTTTGTTTCCTTATCTTTTCGAAAGTACTTGACCTCCAAGTCTCTCACTTTTGCCCACCATCTTCCACTACCGCATACATCTCAAAGCGCCGCGCCACCACCTCTTGTGCACACCACCACCCACCATCGTATGCTCCTGCCAACTTCCTCTCTTATTGGCTTACAATGATACTTGACTAATAACCGCAAAGTATGTCCTTCATATGGGTTTGGGAGAGGTGGCATGAACGGCGCACTGGTGGCTAAAGTGCAACCAAAGGGGTAGTAGTGTGGGTGGGAAGGAATGCAATTACAACGGTGAGACTTGAAGGAGGTCGTGAAGGGCCGCGACAACGGTGAATGTTTTACAGTGCGGTGGTGAGATTTTTGGGGAGGGGCAATTGGTGGTAAAACTGGCGGTGAGATCCGAAGGAGGGGGGCAAACATCTGAACATGTGTAATGGCGACAACAAAGGATAAGGGGAAGGGTAGATTGGTGGTAGAAACCAAGAGTGGCGGTGAGATTGGTGAAGGAGAAGAGGTAGTGGTAAAGCATTGATCCAGTGGTGTCGGACCGGTGGTGGTGTCAGATAGGTGGTGGTGGACTGGCGAAGGTGAGCGGTGGTTGTCAGGTGGGGTATTATTTTTTCAAAGTTTTGATTCCAAGGGTGGGGGTATGACTCAAACCTACCTTCTCAAAGTTGTATGAGAACCCCATTCCTTGAGGTATGAGGAGATGGGTCCCACTAGTATCATTTTTGCGAAAAAAAGAACCAAACATTGGTATGGTTTTGCTCATTCCAAACCCATTCCTCATTTCCTGAATCAGTGAACCAAACGCCACCTTAACTCTCCCCATCCAAAAGTTCTTTAAATTGGGTCAAAGTGTTCTTGCTTCGGATGAAAGACTATCACAGTAAATATCTTACGATTGTACTTCCTTCGACTAAGACATGTTGTGTCGATGAATCTCAAGGGATTTGGATAATGTGTCTAATGTGCATAGGTACCTGGATGGCTAAATATGGTAGTGTACTTGGTGGTATCTCGTATTCTATGTGTGTTTCTGTTGAACTTGTCGCCTATCTTCATTGTTCCAGGCTTAAGGCTATTATTCCTGCTAATTAATGTTCTGATTGATAGGCATTCTTACATAGGCAGCTGTTATTTTGCAGGTATGTTGCTCCTGAGTATGCGATGACTGGACATTTGCTTGTGAAAAGCGATGTTTATAGCTATGGAGTTGTCCTATTGGAGCTTCTTACTGGACGTAAACCTGTTGACATGTCCCAACCTCAGGGACAAGAGAACCTCGTAACATGGGCAAGACCGCTGTTGGCCAGCAGAGAAGGTGTAGAGCAATTGGTAGACCCTGCCTTAGCTGGAAGCTACAATTTTGATGACATGGCTAAGGTAGCTGCAATAGCTTCAATGTGCGTCCACCCAGAAGTGACACACAGGCCCTTCATGGGTGAAGTTGTGCAGGCTCTTAAATTGATCTATAACGATAGTGATGAGACCTGTGAAGATTGTGGTAGTTTGAAGGATTCTTCAGTTCCAGATTTGGATTCCAAGAGTGATCAGGGACCATCTGAGAGCAGCTGGTGGAATGCAGGTGGTGCTACGCCTCGCTTAATTTACGGACAGGCATCGTCGTTCATAACTATGGACTATAGCTCTGGTCCCCTTGACGAGATGGAGAATAGACCATTTTCTACTTCAAGTTTGGTTGGTGAACGGGTATCGTTGCCTATAACGCATGGAAATAGATCAGGTCCATTAAGAACAGTAAAAAGCAAGCCGTCATTTTACCGTTTGAAGGGTAGTATGAGTGAACATGCAGGTTTCCTCTCCAGACGAGCTCGGAGTGATGGGTTCTGGGTTTGAGAGTTTTATATGTAAACGAAAAGGTTTTTCCTAAGTGTACAGTTTGGAGGACAGGGGCCTTGCAGAATGTGGGTTATCAGGTGTAGCTAGCATAGGGATTCTGGTATGTTGTGTATCATATATTTTGAGGAAAACTAAGGTTTTCGACTTGAAAATCAATTCATTACCCCATATAGAGCTGGCATTTGTAAGTTGATTGGACTTATCCTTTTTAAGTATATAAATCTGACTAAATTTCTTGGTAAGTCATCTATTGAACTTGGTCCAAAAAAAAAAAAAAATACCATGGTAAGGTAGGTGCTCCTTTTGCTCACACAGTCTGTCCGTCATTTTTGGAGTAATATGGAAGTTCTTGCTATGATTCGTCCTATTATAGATTTATGGTTGGTGTGGAAATTTTTGCAGCACGACAGATGTTTGCCACACTCATCAGTAAAGCAGGAATTTAAGCAGGTTTTGCTTTGGCTTTATCTTCAAATTGTCAAACTTTTTTCTGGTTGAGGTGATAACACACCCTTCTATTGTCCCCCCGTTTATTATTCGTAATGTGAAAATACATTTTCTTGGTCTTTTCTTCAAATTGTCAGAAACTTTTTCTGGTTGATGTACTAGTGTACTACAGTACTAGCTGAGCTCTTAACAAGTGGCTAATACTTGGAGCTCTTTATAGGGGAAATATGATTATTAACATATAATCTAAATTTCCGATTATTATTTTGGTCAGAAAGGACTGTATCAGTCGCAAATGAAAACTAAATCTTGATATGAAACTAAATCTTAACCTCCTGATTGGGAAATGCTCTTACGACTAAGCTATCCCTTGTGAAAAGAAAGTGTTATTGCATAGCTGTTAAACCGGAAGGTGAAAACCAAAAAATAAAAAAAATATTTGATTGTAAAGTGGGGCAAATGGGTAATTTTTGATTGTAAAGAGGATAATAAAGTCACTTTATTATACTATAAAGGCAGAGTAATATGGGTGAAAATTTTAGTGCTCCCTACAATATGCAGCAGTTTCTTGGCATAATGGTTAAGCATTGATCAATCAATTATAGCCCCTCTTATATGAGAATCTTTAGCAGTTGCTAAAAGTCTCTAAAATTTAAGGAATATGAATATAGGATCCACATATTTTAATCTAGTTTTTACAGAAATATATAAACAAATAATTTACTTTGAACTTCAAAAAGAAGTAAGTTGAGTTGAAGTGGTAATTTTTTTGTCAATCTTTATAAACAGTACCCTCTTTGAGGCAAAGAATGGCCATTTTAAGATGGTCCAAAATTCATCAAATATACACGATTTTATACGAGACTCTTTTTATTGACATGGAATGTTTTAAAAATGGTAAAAAATTATGTATATTTGAGTACGTAGAAACTATATGCTATCTACATTTAATTATATGCATTCGCGGCTGCGGGTTCCCACTTTAAAAAAAAATAAAAATTATATGCTATCAAAATATAATAGTTCATCCGATTGAATTCATAGCAAAGCAACACTCATTGTGATATTACCTTTCATTCGAAAAATTGCCAATAATAGTAAGAATTGGGATTTGACACAACAACACCTTTCTTATTTTTCAACCATGATATGTAAAGTGCACTTGTTAATTATAACTTTGTACGAATACGACGTCAAGTTTAGTTGCACCAATGAAACCAAACTAGCCTAAGTGATAATATGTGTTCTTTTTCATTGATATATTTCCACGATGTCTTCAGTTACTCGCCTTCTCACTAGAAACAAACGCGCTCTATAATAATTAATTTTTAACCCTCTATAAGAAAGTAGTAAGAATAATACATTGGGTAGACATTTGCGACAATAATTTCAGCTTGATTAGGGATCTTAAGTTCGATATCCTAAAAATACAACAATGTTAAAACTTAAAGCTTTGGCTCCTTAATATTTCTACCGGCTCAAATTTGAAAGATTATGAAAACAAAACAAAAAAAAAATTAAAAAAAATAATGTCCTTAATTAGCAAGCTGAAGACAAGCCTTAGCAAGTTAGCATGCATAATCACTTAAATCCAACTCTTCTTATGTCTATATCTGCCTCTGTTTCAACATTTAGCAAAATCCTTTCCGCACATCCTAACCGGAGCATCCCGATGTCTCTTCTTAATGTAGCCAAACTATCTAAGCCTCATTTCTCGCATCTTAGTATTTACAGGATCTGAAGTCTGTATGTTTGGATTGTTGAGGTTGGTCACCATCAACGAGTTACTCATTTATGATAAATATTATCGGACTCACTAACAATATAGATGGTGTGTAACTATGTAAGACATAAGCTAGAGCGGTATTGATCCCATGGAACCGGAGTCCGATAGCTTAAATAATTGTGGAAGTAATACTTTAACATTTGGATTGGTGTTTGGAAGCGAGCAAAATCGCACTAAACTAGCTCAAAAATAAAGAGAGAAAACTGAGAGAGAAGCTCAATAGAGTGTTTTTGAGTGTATGTTTATTTATCCTCAAGCCTTCTGCCTTCATATTTATAAGCGGTTAAATAGTTGGTTTTAATGTATGCAAACTTTTCACACTGTTTATTGACATTCTGATTACTTTTGACTTGGGGGGCAACATTACAACAAGAATGCCTTTCACAACACAACACGTTCTTCCATCACCCTCTACTAATTTTTTTCTGACAAAGCTGAAACACTGATCATTTTAAGGTGTATGAAAATTATTTGTTTAAAGGATCGGACACTAAGTATAACCTAAACCTGACTTCACCAATACGCTCCTCGTGACTTGGTGATAGTCTAAGAATCACTGAGCTCGACTTGACTTGGCCAAACCCTTAAACTATGTGTGATTAGAACTTTAAACGACCCATAAGTAAACTTAACTGACCCACCCTAGTAGTTATATAATCTTTTGTTTTCCTTTATGTAAGGACTAGGTAGTAGGTGGGAATTCTGTTGAAGCAAACATCAATTGAGCACAGAATAGTCCCTTCCGACAAGAGGATTCTACATTTTCATGTCTGAAGCAAATTATTGGTTCTAGAGAACACTAACATTTTCATCGTTTGTCCCATAGCAATGACAAATCTCATCGTAGACTGAAGCAATGAAAAGAAACAAGGGAGTGGACCACAACATACAAAATTGCAATGACTTGTCTAGCTCCACAAAAGTCCAATACCCTAACAAGGTAACAAGAAGCATAAGTCCCAACTTTCATTGATAGTAGTATATCGATCACTTGCATGAGTAACTTGGAACTATACATAGCACAAACAAAAGCAAGTTTAACGGCTAAAAAGGCGCTTGCAGGCCCTGACAACCTTGGACCGCACATGCATCTTTCCACTATTATCCTTGTTCCTCTTCTTCATACTTATAGATCTTGTCTCCATTGACCCATTCCTCTCAGAATCATCATCTTGATGACTATAGTTGTTACCATTATTACTACCCTCATCATAAATACTATAATCATAATGATCATCACTGTCTTGAACATTCATTGGTTGATCATAAATCCTAGAATACCTGTCAGAATTAACAGACGTAGACCTCCTCATTGAGAATGCCCTCTTCACTGCCTCTTGAATCGCTCTTGTACTGCTTTGCCTTTCAAGGTTGCCACCTTTGTTATTCTTTTGGTATGAAAATGGTGTTGTACTAGAAGAAACACTAAAGTTTCTCCTCAAAACTGCTCCTATTTTCTCCCCTCCATTCTTCACATGTTGCCTATTATCATGTTGCTCCTGATGATTATGATCTTGATGATCATCATGTGCGTCAAACTTCCCTAGAAAGAACTCATTCTTCTTGTCAATACCATCATCATCATTAACGTTGGGGTTTTGCTCATGCTCTAGGGAGTTTTTGGTAATGCATTTTGATGATGATTTGTTAAGACGACTCTCAAAATCTGTATCAAGAAATTGGAACTCTTTCTTAGACTTTGATCTTTGCGCAAATGGGTTGTTTTCCTTGATCTTTGAGTACCCTTTCATATTTTTTTGGTAAAAAAATGGTCGTAAGAAGTGGAGGTGGACCTGAAATTTCGGAAATATATTTGTAGAAGGTGGAGTAAGTGAAAGAGGTGGATATAAGGTGGACTGAAACAAAGATGCTTTAGATAGATTTTATACGGAGGAAAAAGAGCTAATGGTGAGGACATGGAGCAATAAAAATTAGTTGGCCCATAGTGATAACAACGGCAAGATGGAGAAATATAGAAAATTGTGACCAATTTGCATACGAGATTACAAACAGATCCCATCTATTTAATCTAACACACATGTCCTGTCTCCATATATTTGGACTCCCGAGTTCCATGACTAGGCATAAGTCATAACCATGAGATGCGGATTGACTCACTAAGTTTGGGAATTTTGTTCATAAAATAAGATTAATGCTTCTCTGTTCTTGGTTTAAAAATTGTTTCCACAGTTGTCGTTTGAAAATAATGTATCTACTCATGAGAGTACAGCACTGCACATCTTGATCTTCCATTGCATTCATAATTGGTATCTTCTATTTTTCGGAAAATCAGAAGTATTATTAAAATTAACCTAGCATAGTTTTAATAACAAGATTAGCCTAGTATAATTTAAAACATACATACATGATAAAACATCATACAATTGTTTTCTTAAAAGAGGGCACAATAAGTTGTAGATGATGATGATCGAACGTATTGTTTGAACTTTTGGAATCAAAACAGCTCTAAACCTGAAATCATTGTCTATTAGTAAGGACAATATAATATCATTCCTAACTTCTAGGAAGGGTTGAGAAATACAAGTAATCAATCTCCAAACAATACATGTTGAGAACATCAAAAATTAATATCACACCAACAAATATGATCAGAGCCAAGCAACAAACTCGTGTCCCTCGCAATAGCTTGCTGTGCCAACCCCTCCTAATGGCCTAATGATAGTAGAATCACTTTGAGATTATTGTTATATTTAATCTAGTATAACAAAAATCAATTTATTAATTATTTGTAACAGTGGCGCATTTGGTAGACATTTATTAATACCTTTATGTTTTTCAACATTACATTCACCATATCAAAAACAATTGATCTCTCAATTGATTTAGAAAATGATTTTTTGAGATATTAGTTCCATGTAGTTTCCAATTTCTCATCATGTCAAAAATGAATCTCCATCATAACAATTAAAAAATTTACAATTAATAATATATTGATATGGAAGTTTTCACCGACATCTTATGAATCTCAACACAGTTCTCGATCTTGATACATAAGTCAAACATTTGACTGAGATGGTTCAGAAAAGTGCAGATATCGGTACGTTAACATGCATCCGTACGCTTTTAAGTGTACACCAAGTCACAATATCAGTTGTGGACCTTCAGGTCCATCCCATATGTCCTGACTTTTGAGTGTGCATTTCCAATAACAGATAGAGTTGTTAGATCTAGGTAGCGTAAATTACCAATCATGCTAAATCATAATCTTAACATTCATGCGACAAGCAAAACGTTTTCCAAGAGTCAGCTTTAGACCAGTGAAATTCCAGTCACCAACGCTATGAGATCTCCATGGGAGTATGTTTGAGTCCAATGATATGCAAAACCTGCTAATTTATCATCTAACGACTAAAGACTAACAAAAAAAAAAGGGCTGCCAAGAGGAGCTTAATATCAAAATCAGGTGTTGTTAAACTTACAAGTGTAGAAGATGGCTTTGCAGTTCATACATGAACTTCAAAGAACTTGCTAGTAGTTGCCTAGGGCCTACATGAGCATCCAAATGCCCGTAATTTATCAAAGTACCAAGAGATCATCCTCAGAAACCCTTTTTCTTCTGGTTGGGGGACAAGGGATGGGGCTGGTGAAGGAGCAACCGGAGCATACTAGAGGGAATTTATCATCCTTTTCATTTCTGCCGATCTGCGGGCATCAGGCTCCTCAATTGCCCTCTCTGTCAGAACATGTTTGATTCGGCACATAGACTTTCTGACCTGAATTCATATGGGCAAAATTCATTTTCATCAATGACAAGTGAACTGCAAAATTATAACATAGTACACTTTGTTTAGAAAATAGACTATGGAAGTCGTTCAAGAAAGACAAGTAGTAGACTTCATAGTCAAGGATAAAATTCATAGACAAAACACAGGTTAAAGTCATGATCTTGGAAATAAAGGTACAAGTAGTTGTGTACATAGTTCAATTTGTGTTAATGTTTATGTTTTTACATAAACACTAGTACACAACTACAGAAGCCCTATGAAGAAGGCAAGCAGTAGAGTACATAGATAAGGATATAAAATTATTGATATTGAAAATAGAGGTACCAACGGGGTACAGATAGGCTTCAATCTTCATAGTAATCCGGAGGAAAATTTACCAGAGTTTCTTAATGATAGCAAATGGAGAAAAGTAATCAATTGCAAATTTGCAACAATGAATAATGAATAGATGCTTGCCCATCTCAAGTCTAAGGTCTAGTGTTACACAAAAGGAGAACGGAACAAGAATTTATGGTGGCTTCAAGTAGAGGACAGGAAAGACACTGGCTGAAGGTCATAAAAGTTACTCCCCTCGTTCCTATTTATTTAGTTACTTTTCCTTTTTGGGCCGTCCATTTGGTTATTTACATTTTTAAGTTTGTGAAGTTTTGCCCTTCATTATGTAAACAAGCATAAGGACCATAAGGTGGGCCCATCTAATTCTCACATGGTTACTGTTCAGCTTAATAATCGTGTATATAGTATAGTAAATAGCCAAATGGGACGGAGGCAGTAATTTAACGAAAAATTATCTCCGTAATTTGACTTAAGAATTTAGTCTTCGAGGGGTAAAGTAAATTCCTTCGAAAAATTCTAAAGTAAAACAACAAACAGAAGCTTGAAATTAAACTTCTTTATTTCTTGATCAGGTTAGGCAACTGGTTGTGCCCTAGTACCACACAACCAAACAATTCAACATTGTTTTGGATGAGGAGACAGAGGTTCTTGAGGTAAGAAAAGGATAGCAGAAGCACCCAAGACATCACCGTCCTAATCCCGCAAGCCCATCGGCAACCCTAAGACCCTCCCAACTTAGAATCATAGTGTACGAGTGCTATAGAGTACAGTGTTAACCTGTACTGCATATTACAATACCCAATCCAATCACCAACAAGTCAACAACCGAGGCTTTCTGGTGTGAGTTGTGACATTGAAAACCAGTATCCACAAATGACAGTCCGACCTATGTCAAACACCCTCATATAATTGAAGTGTCCGAAAATTTCCCACACTCCCGTAAGTCTGACATACATATCAAAATTTCATTCATCTTTCTACGAACAGAAAAAGAAAGCTCTTTAAGCTTTGATTAACATTACACAGACCTCATACGTACGGCAAGCTGAAACACCTATGGAAAGCTGCTGTCAACATAACCTACCGGCCTATTTTTTCACAGTTCCACCAGAACCACTATAAATATACAACAACTCAAATTGACAACTACCACCACACGAGTTGCTACCTTGTCCTTTGATCACATTCAACATACGTAATCAACTTCATCATTAACTAATCAGCACCTTTATTCGGCATCAAACACCATTGAGAACACCCTAAATCTGCAGATTCATTATCCCTTGGCTTTCAATACCTGCTGTCTAGCCTAAAGAGTCTCGTGTGCATTTTACATTTTTTTATTAAAAAAAATTAATCAAATAAAGGCAATTTGTGAAAAAGGAAAATTCTACCGCAACACAATCAAGTCCACTTTATTATAGACACAGAGTGTAGCCCAATGTAAAAGTGTTAGATTCTGAAGATACATGTGACAGATATGCATATAATATGTTGGATGTGTGCGAATACTAGGAGAGACCGATCGAGGAATGAGATAATTAAAGTGAAGGTTGAAGTCACACCTCTTGAGGATAACATGCGTGAGAATCACCTAAGTTGATTTAGACGTTTAAAGAGGAGAACGTGTGATGCCCCGAATAGAAGAATTGAGGGATGGAGTTACGAAGATGTAATGCGGGGTAAAAGAAGACCTGAGACAACGTGGATAAAGTTTGATTGAGAGTGACATGGTATGGACCTCGGTTTCGGTCGCAATGTGAGTAAGGTATCGCTTAACACGAGGCTATTGCAGCTAAATCGAGGCAGATATGACCACAAAATGCAGAACGGTAACCTAAAAAATCCTTTACGTATCGGCCGATACAATACATCGAGGTCAATATTGAATACCTTGAATGAGAGTCCAACTTTGGATAGGGCTAAGTGGCAAGAGGAGATTTATATTGATGAGGTTGCCTAATCACTTTAATTTTAGAAAACCTTTCGGATTATATTATTGCAAACTCGTTTTAGAAAATCTTTTAGAACTTGTTTTCAAGAAATTATTTTCGAACTTCAACGATTCCTACCGACAATTCATGTTTATAAACCCCAATATTGGTTCAAGGCCTTCTCGTTAGTATTCTTGTTATTATTGTAAAGATAATTTGTGTGAACCCACCTAATAAAAATAGCTTCTTCGAAGAGAACTTCCTAAGAACATGTGCAGAACCATCTATTAATAATAATTAGCTTGTTGGAGACACTTTGTTTCAATTTCCTGTTGAGTTAAACCATGCATAGGCCAAACCCTTATTATTAGTGACCTGTCGCCCTGTCGGCCATGATTTTATATTTGGTTTACATTGTTATTTTCTTCAACAAATTCTGTCCAAATTTTGGATGGTATAAGGTGGTCGGTGTTAAACTTAGACAGGCCAAAAAAGAAAATCACGCAGAGACACAGATGCAGACATATTCCATTTACCAGGCAATGTTGAAAAAATAATTCAGTATATTACCTAAACACAGTAAGCTCTCTATTTTCAAGCTAGCTATGTCAAAAAAATCCATGGTTCAAAAAGTTCACTTGTCCACAAAATTAATCAAAATCCTCGGCACATACTAACCTTTGCGATACGTTCTGGGTTTGGGAATCGCAGGTTCTGAGCATTAAGCATCTGGCGCTGTGACATCAGCATGTTTTTCTCCTTAAAAAGCACATACCAGAGCTTATGGAGATCATCCCAAGACTTCAAGCGCAGTTCACAAGCCTTCCAACCTCGGCCTAGAAGAAATTTGTCAATGCAGATGATTCACTTCAGTCACAAGTCATAAAAGAAACATGGTGTATTCAAACAGAGGAGTTAGTCAGTCAGTAACACAGCAATGCTGTGAAGCAAATCAGCAGTATTACATTTCGGAGATATTAACAAATGATTTCATAACGGCCACAGTAACACCAGGAACTTGTTGGTAGCATCACCACCAGGCACCACGTAATGGAAACAAAACTTCAGTGCACCACTTGCTGAGTTTCCAAAAAAAATGGCTTTATTACCTTTATCTTGGAGATTCTAAATAATAAATTCTAACTCCCCAGCTGCAAAACCTGCTCCCAAGTATTTCAATAACATTACGGGTGGGAAAAAGACACAAAACTAGAAATAGTCGATTCAACAACAATTTGCCACCATTTCACCACTTGTCCACTCATACATCACAGTCCTCGGATGCATGGACCCCAAGTTAAAACCTTGAAACCTCATGAACCCCTACATCTCTACTTTATCCCACGTGGCCTCCAGCACAATGCCATCACCTTTTCTACATTATTCAACCATGATGCCTGGTGCATAAACAGCCAAATCCGACAAAGAAGGGGTCAAAATAGGCTCCTCGATTTGGGGCACGGAAATAATCAAAGGAAAAATGGCGGCTTGGTTTTCTTTGTCGAAAGAAATAGCTATTTGGACGTTGATGATGGCAGATGGTGATCCAGAAGACAAGGGGAGAGTGTGAGGCATGAGAGTTCGAGGCATGAGATAATGGCGGTGGCAGTGAAAGTGAAGTCGGAGGAATAAAGGAGGTAGGTGTTTTGCAGTGGAGGTGGCCAACGGAAGTGAGGCGGTGGCACCTGGCAGAATGAGGAGGGCACAATATGAAAGAGTAAGGAGACAGCGGTTTTGATGAATCCCAAAAGAATTGTTTTTTAGTATCATCAGAGAATGGGTCTTGATCCGCTCCCTCGCTTCCCCATATGTGTCACCCCTCGATCTCATGACGTGCTTTAAAACTATGTACATTATAACTTAATGTTCTCACAGGGTTTAAATAGCAGTATGCCAGTAAGGCAAAATGATTATGGCAAAAATATTTCCCACAACGACATCAAACAAACTATTGACGATCAACCCAGTCTTTACTATATCTACAAAAAGTCATGTTGGTGGAATAGGATCAAAGACTAATGAATGAGACATGAACATCATACGTTGCCAAAAGTGTGAGAGCTAGCATAGAAACTCAAGCTCAATCCTATCCCAAGGAGCCAGTGAACATTGAAACTTGTTGTTCTATCACGCTTTTAGTAGCAGTAACCGGTAAGGTAAAATGATCATGACAACAATGTTTTCTACAACGACATCAAAGAAACTATTGACAATCAAGTATCAACCTCCTGAATTACTCCCTTCTACAAAGAGTCAGGTTCTGTGAAATAAAATCAAAGACTTATGAATAAAATGAGAACATTGTGAATTACTCCCTTTCATCTGTTGCCAATTGGGTAAGAGCTAGCATTGAATCTCAGGCTCAATCCTAATCTTGGTGTGTTGGTACATGACCCAACAAGTAGACACAAAATGAGAATCTTTTAGGAAGTCACTACCCCGAAAGAAACCATGCCATCATGTTTGACTTCCCTATCAACATTTCCAAGATTCACGCTTAGGATTGACATTTCTAAATGCCGCATATTTTAGAAAAGTTCGACTAGAATCACCATATATTGGATAATATCGATAACATTGTCGATACATCCGAAAAGTTGACACATTTCAAACAAACACCGAGCAAATCAACCTCAAAGTGAGGTTTTCTACTTGCAAAACCAAAACCAAATAGTAGTATAATCAAATACGCAAGTTTAACCGCAATAATGTTTTCTACAAAGACATCAAACAAACTTTCACAATCAACCTCGTGATTTACTCTAAGTACAAAGAGTCAGGTTCTCTGAAATAGGATCAAAGACTAATGAACAAAACACCAGCTCCATACGTTGCCAACTATGTAAGAGCTAGCATAGAAACTTAGGCTCAATCCTAGCCCTGGAACAACCACCAGTGAGCATTAAAACTTGCTGTTCTATAGGGGTTTTAATAGCAGTAACTAGAACGGCAAAATGATCATGGCAATAATGCTTTCTACATTGACATCAAACAAACTATTTAGAATCAACGTAGTGACTTACTCTATCTACAAAGAGTCAGATTCTGTGAAAGAGCAAGTCACTAACCCAGAAAGAGACCATGCCATCATTTTTGGAACTTTCTATTAACATATCCTTAAATTCAAGGTTGGAATTGCCGATCCAAATGCCGCACCGTTAAAACAAAGGTCAACTAAAACCACCACATATCGGAAACATCAATAACATCTGTCAATAGTCAATATATCCAACAAGTTGACACAAATCAAACAAACACCAACCAAATCAACCTCAAGGTGTGGTTCTCAACCAAATAGTAGTATAATCAAATCTACAAGGTCAACCAAACCTAATTCTAACTTGCTATAATAAACCCGAGAAAAAAAAACTGTAACAAGAAAGTAAACTGTAGCACTGCATAACATGTCAAACACAAAAAGGACCCGATTTAAAACCAACTAGACAATCATATAAAATCGCATATTATTAATATCACAAATCATAATTTTCTACTAGCTAGGTGAACAAAGTAACAAGGAAGGTTAGTATTGGGTTGAGGTGCAGGTGTCCAATGGAATTAAGGTGGTGGCAAAACAAAGAGGGCGCATATAAATGAGCACGATGATGGGGTTTATGATAAAAACCCAAAGTTTTTTCATTTTAGTACAGTATGAGAAGGGATTTTCATTTTTAACCCACTTTCACTTCCCCATATTTGAGTATCGCCACCATTTCCATTTCCTGAAGCACTTTTCAATCACAAAACCCCTAAAGTCACTGTTTTCTTAAGGCATTAATATCACATGAAGCTAACTTATCATGGGAATAATGACTTCTGAGACTCCGACCTGGTAATGTCTCCAAGATCACTTCAATCAAGGTTTTGTGAAATAAAGACTAATGAATAGGATATCCCCTTCAAACATTACCAGCAAAACTCAGACCTAATCTTAATCTTGGTGATGTAGTACATGAACCAATAAGCAGGCCCAACACCAAATTCAACCATGGTTACTGCCACTCAACCAGCAGAATAAGTGACTTCACTAAAACCCAAAGTGGCAGTGTCAAATACTGAAACCACCAATCTCTCGCCATTTCAAAATGTACAAAGAAGAATGCAGCTCAATCCTCAATCCTAAACCCCAGCACAAACGGTATACATTTTCGCTGTTAAAAAAGTTAATACCTAAGCAGCTCATCCATAAAGTTTCACATGTACCAGCAGAACAGCATTACCGATTCTACCAGCCATTTATCCCCACATAACAATAATACAACCAAGTCTCGAGGTATCTATGAACATTTTCCCCTATTCATTATGTAACGATTGATACATCCAAATGTGCACATCTTTTCCACACGATCACCCCTTTTGTTTTGAAGAACATGACTAAAATTTGTCTAACAGATGCACCAAATCAACAAATCAAACACCCACCGCAATAAACCTCAACGCGCAGTTTTCTACACGCCAAAATCAACACCAAATACTTTCGTTCAATCCAATAATATGCTAAAGCCAGGTAATCATCAACTCAGCCGCCACTTCACAACCCCCCTTTAGTTCTGCGACCCCAACCGAAACCGAGATTTTAAATCCCCGACTCCGCAACCGCGGCCAAAACTGCAATTTTTATATCCCCGACTCTGCAAGCGCGGTCGAAACTGCGATTTTTATATCCCTGACTCAGCAACCGCGGTCTAAACAGAGGTTTAATTTCCCCTACTGGCTGTGATTCAAAAATATTGGCTATTTTTACCCTAATCTTGAAGATTGTAAATAATAAATGCTAACTCCTCAGCTGGAAAACCTCCTCCCAAAGCATTTCAATAACATTAAAGGTGGGAACAAGACACTAAAAACAGGAAATTAGTAAGTCGATTAACTACAAATTGCCTCCATTGCACCACTCATATATAAGAGTTAATCATATGCATGGACCCCAATCCCCAAGTTTGAAACCCTGAAACCTCACGAAACCCCTGCATCTCTCCCCATATCCCACGTGGCCTGCAGAACCATGTCCATCACCTTTTCTACAATATTCAACCATGATGTCTAGTGCATACAAAGCAAAATTCAACCATCAAGGAGGCAGAATAGCTCCTTAGGCCATAGGGGTTGGAATATGTCCCTGGATTTGGGGAACGATGAAAATTTGGAACTCGCTGTTTTATTGAGGTTTCAATAACAGTAACCAGTACGGCACAATGATCACGGCAATAGTGTTTTCTACAATGACATTAAACAACTATTGACAATCAAGTATCACCCTAGTCATTTACTCTATCTACAGAGAGTCAGGATCAATGAAATTGTATTAAAGACTAATTGACAAAACATCGCCATCATCTGTTGCCAACTGTGTAAAAGCTAGCATTGAAACTCAGGCTCAATCCTAATCCTGGTCAGTGTGTTAGTAACATGACCCAAAAAGCAGACCCAAAATGATAATAGGTAGGCAAGTCATCGCCCCAAAAGGAAACCATGAGATCATGTTTGACCTCTCTATTAACATTTCCAAAATTCACGCTAGGGATTGCCATATCCAAATGCCGCATCTTTAAAACAAAGTTCAACTAATTTCAACATATATTGGAAAATATCAATAACATTTGTCAATACATATAACAAGTTGACACAATTGAAACAAACACTAAGCAAATCAACCTCGAACTCTCAAAGTGTGGTTTTCTACTGGCGAAATCTAAACAAAATAGTAGTATAAATATGCAAGGCCAATCGAACAAAATTCTGAATTGTTATAATAAACCCGAGAATCAAACCTCTAACACAGAATAACATTGAAACACAAAAATGGACAAATACTTACCAAAGTAGTAATTAAAACCAACTAGGCAATCATATTAAACCACATATCCTAACTATCACAAATCATATTTTTCTACTATCTATGAATAAAAAAAACAAGGAGGTAAGTTTTGGGTTGTGGTGCAAATGGACAATGGAATTAAGGTGGTGGTAGAACAAGGAGGGTGCAAATGTATGAGCAAGAGGATGGGGGTATTTGATACAAACCCAAAGATTTTTTCATCCTGGTATAGCAAGAATAGGGATTTTAACCCACTTTGTCACTTCCCCATATTCGCGAGTCACTATCATCTCCATTTCCTGGAGCAATTTTTAACCAATAAACCCCTAAAAGTCACTATTTCTTAATCCCGCAATGTCACGTGAGGCAACTTACCCTGGCAATAATGACTTTTACTTGAATGAAAAAGACTATTGACGCTAGTATGCTACAACCTAGCAGAACATTTGGTCTCCAAGATCATTTTAGTCAAGGTTTTGCAAAATAGAATCAAAGACTTCATTGAAACCCCAAAATTTTCCCGTGTTCAGAACATGAAAGTCATTCTCTTGGATCATACTGTAAGACAGTGCTAGTTGGATAGGCACACTCGAATGCTAGGGGGGGGGGGGTTTGCGAATTTACCATTTCTGCCAGGCCTAGGAAGAGAAATTGCGTGTCAGCCATAATCAACAGGCAAACTGCTTCACAAGATTGGAGGAAATCGATTCTAATAACTGAGGGAACCGTTTCACACCATTTGAATATTTGCTTAGAAGAAATCGGGAATTAGTATCTCATAATTTCAGATGTTCAAATAATGGCTGTCTTGGAACTACTACAGGACTGAGTAAAATACCAATATAGCATGTTAATCACAAATTGTAAAGGCGATCGACAAAAACAGTTTAACGGGGTGTAATTTCCTCCTCAACATTGTCGCATTGTCAAATCCTAAAACCATCCATCTCTCGCCATATCAAAAGTACAACGAAGATTGAAGCTCGATCCTCAATCCTAACCCTAGCAAAAACAAGATGCATGTTCTCTGTTAAAAAAAGTTAACACCCAAGCAGCTCATCCATAAAGTTTCACATGTACCAACAAAACAGAACCACCAATTCCACCAGCCATTTATCTCCAAATTAGAATGATACAACCAAGTTTCGATGTATCTATTAACATATCTCCTAATCATTGTTATGACTCCCACATCAACATGTCACATCTTTTCAATAAAATCACCCCATTGATTTCGAATAACATGACTAAAATTTGTCCAACAGATGCACCAAATCAACACATATCAAACACACTGTCAAATACCCACCTCAATCAACCTCAACAAGCGCTTTTCTACTCGCCAAAATCAACAGCAAAAACTACCCAACTTGATCATTTAACCATCAACCAGCTCATCGAAACCTATGTTCAATCCATCAATATACCAAAAGCCAGGTAATCATCAACTCAGCCGCCCTTTTGGTTCTGCAACTGCGACCGTGATCAAAGCACACATTTAGTTTCCCTTACTCCGTGATTGCAACCTAGGAATAATATCCCCGACTCCACAATTGCGACTAAAACCGAGTTTTTAATTCCCCGACTCACCAACGGCCACCAAAAATCAGTTTTAATATCCCCAACTCCCCGATCGCAACCTAAACCGAGGTTTAATCCCACTGCCCCACCCCCCCACCCCCGCTCTGACCCCAACGAAACTGAATTTTAATATCCCCGACTCGACGACCGCTACCAAAACTGTCTTTTAATTTCCCCGACTCCACGACCGCTACCGAAACCGAGTATTAACTTCCCCAACTAAACCCCTAGAAGGCTAGAACACGACAAGTCGACAACTACAATGCAAGAACAGCAACACGACCGCATCCGAGGTTTTATTTCCGGGGGACCAAAACCGAGTTTAAATATCCCTAACTCCACGACCTCTAACGCACCCGAGTTCTAATATTCCCGACTCGGCGACTGCGACCCAAATCGACTTTTAATTTCTCCAACTCCACGACCTCTACCGCAACCGAGTTCTAGTTTCCAACTAAACCCCTAGAACCTGACAACTACAATGCAAGAACAACTAGCCATCATTCAAACCACAAAAACCGGACATCAAATTCTCAAACCACTCTAACTTGGCCAACTAGACGACGGCGACCAAAACCGAGTGTTACTCTCCCCGACTCCTCAACCGCTACCGAAACGGAGTAGTATTAATATTCCCGACTAAACCCCAATAACACGACAACTACAATGCAATAACAACTAAGGACAGCAAAATCTCAAACTAGGCACTATAACTAAATAAAGCGAATATCACACTACAATATCACAAACAATAATAACAACAAAAAAAGGGAAATGAAATGGAACAATAAGACGGACCATAAACAAGGCGCTTATCATCATCAGCAGAGCGGTCGAGCTCGAAGAACTGCTCGAGCGGGTTCCGCGCAACGGCAACACCCCCCGCCGCCGATGACGTGGCAGCACCACCGTGTTCCGACTTAACAGCTGCTGATAGGAATCTTCCGCACACTCTTCTCAAAAACATTTTCCCTTTATTTTTATCACTGTTAATTATTATTATTATTATTATTATTATTATTATCAACCCTGCAAAATATTCGACCAAAATGTTAAATTATTTTACGAAAAATGGATAATTTTAATGAGAGAAATAGAGTGGGGTGGTTACCGGTGAGACAGGTGCGACGGCGGCGTAAAGTGAACTAAACTGAACTAGTTTAACTAACTCGACTTATTAGAACTCAACTTAACTGAACTAACTCAACATATTAGAACTCAACTAACTCAACATATTAGAACTGAACTAAACTAAACTAACTCAACATATTAGAACTGAACTAACTCAACATATTAGAACTGAACTAAACTAAGCTAATTGAACTAACTCAGCATATTAGAACTGAATTAAACTGGATTTAGTAGAGCTGTTCATTGGGTCAGGTTTGGGTTGGGGGTGGGGTCTTAAAGAAAGTTTTGCTGGCCAATGTGAGTTGCGGGTCACGAGTATTTTGTACTATTTTTCCATTTTTTCATGGCTTTTGACCCGTTAGAGGCCCGACCTGTCTTGCGCGTCGCGATCTGTTTTGAGCGGGGCGGGTCACGGGTTATTAGCGGGGACTCGCGCCATTGCACAAGTTTGAATTGAATTTTATGAGAGGTGAATTGAAGTAAAATTATTAAAGTATTAGAAATACTCCTTCGGTTGATATCTTTCTTTATAAATGAAATGAGAAATTGAATCAATTGAATTGGTAGAGTGAACTAAGTTTGAATGATATGGACTAAACGAGTGACTTTAAATTAATTAAATTGTTGAGTTTACCTGAATAACTAAAGTGATATAAACTACTAAGATGAACGTAACTAAAATAAGCTAGTTAGCTAAAATACACTAATTATACTCCAGTAAGCTAGGTTAAACTATTTACCTAAACTTAAATAAATCAGTCACTTGAACGGAAGGTGAATTGATCTAAACTAATGATTTGAACATAACCAACTAAACCAATGAATTGAATTCACCTAGTAGCCTGAGAGGTTGAGATGAGTTAAGCTGAACTATTGAACTGAACTAAACTAGTGACTAGTGAGGAAAAGTAAACCAAATTAGTGAACTAAATTAAACTTTAAACTGCACTAGACTAGTGAATTAAATTGAACTAAACTAGTGAGTTGAGATAAATTGAATTGATTTAGTGTGCTGAAGTGACTAAACCAATTACATTCTTATTAATTTAATTATGGTCTTTTCACTCCAAACTAGTTTCTCATCCCATGCAAAGCATGGGTTCATTTTTTTAAAGAAAAAGAATTCATCTATTGATATATATATATTAACATGGCCGATTTTATTTTCTTTTTATGTTAATTTATATCATTGTCATAGTCTCAATTTTATTGATATTTCCTTAACGCAACAAAAACCAAAGTAAAAGAAATCAATAAAACCATAAGTACAAATAAGGTAGAGAAAAAAGAAAAAAAAGTTACATATAAAACATGCT
>CAAKMY010039988.1:0-15784 GCA_901111285.1 Corrigiola litoralis
ATACAAACAACTAATTTTTAGTTAATTATTTATATTTATATGTACAATTATTAAAAACTAAAAACCAAAAACCGCAAACTGCAGTGATGCCGAACGGTGGTTACTTTTTACAAGCATTATAATCAAGCTAACCACTTTAAACCAAAAAGTGACTGATTTAAAACTGTGTAGTTTCAAAATTTAAGACAGTTTCATAAAAGACGTTATGTATGAAAAATAAGAGCTACTCCATTTCGTATTGCATTGTTGAATAATAACATTTAGAGAACAACATTTGCTAGCTACATCTTAACTGGATCGGATCAAACACAACAGTGGCTGAATATATGTGATTTCTTTAAAATCATGATTGCTTGACGACCTTCTAACTTTTTGTTATCTAAAAGAGTATTCTAGATTAGTAGACAAAAAATGACTTGAACGGTCTTAGGTCTTTCATTTTGTCTTGATCTTAAAATTTTATATTCTAAGACAAAATAAATTTAAGAAGGGTGAGAAATGTTTATAGATATGCTGGCGAAACCTTTGCCCTCTGTTGTCCTGAACTTATTGGTGCGTTCATTTCAATATGTTTTATCTACTGTAAAGAAAGCATCTTAGTACTTTATAAGTCATTAAAGAAGCTCGATCTCAGATCAAGAGTGCACGGTGCATAAAAAATGTTATCTTTAACAATATAAATGCATAATTACTTCAAAAGTTTGCTAATAAGTTCGTATTATACACATATGGTTCCAAATGTGTCTTCTTGCTATGTAGGACACTCCTTTCTACTTAGTGAGTTAGGGTCAGATGTTTAGAAGCAAACAGAAACAATGACTTCTTAAAATAAGTGTTGTAAGATGAAAACTTTGAGAAAAGGCCCAAAAAGTTCCTAAATTATTCCTCAAAGCTAGATGGTACATATAGGTGAGTGTCATCAAGCTAGGAATTAAGAATGCAATACTTTTACACAGACTAAGAATCAAAATTGGGCGGCTTAAAATGTGATTAAATTAGAGTACCTTTTTGGAGGAACAAGTTTGCTTAATTATATATGTCACCTTTTAGACAGCATTTCGATTGTTTGAAGAAAGGTTTTCATACCATTTCAGGAGTTTAATAGTCGTACCCATAGATAGCATTATTTATGGCTATTGCCCATAGGTGTTGGAAGTTATGTTCAAGAGTAACTATCGATCGCGAGGAGAAAGAACAAGATTAATGCATAGTTATCAATTTGCTGCGGATTCAAGACTGATCTTAGAGCTCTTTACCTGAAACAAATGAGTTTTTTTCTCTTTTAATTTGGTAAATATATTCTCACTTTACATATTATCTTAATGGTTTTCATAATTTTTCAAATAAGACAGTAATCAATTATAATTAGTCATATAATTAGACAACATCACTCTATTAACTAGTTGTAATATAGAAAGAGTTGCTCCAAAACAAAGCTTAACTCAAGTGGTGCGAGCATTCTTATCTCAATTAAAAAGTTTGGGATTCAATTATTATTTGCACTTAGTACATACGCTCTTTTCATTTCATAATGAGAAACATACTAAAGAGTACTACGTAGCGTTTTTTGTTACAAACTACCTTAAAGTTTCAAAATTTTGCGAATAACTACCTAATAAAAAACTTTTTGTCAAAAACTACCTAAAAGCTACCTTTATTTTGTAAAATCATACCAATTAACATATTCCGTCCAAATTTTATAATTTTCCATCCAAAACAGCCACGTGCTTTGCACATGTTAATCAAAACTCCCACCAACTTTCCCTCTTCTCCAAACAACTGATCATCCTGATTTCTCCTTCCTTCTTCTCTTTTCACATTTTTTTTTCTCCATAACTCCATCTCACCTACCTTCTCTCTCTCTTCTTTACTCCATTATCCCATCAACAACCTTTGCTATGTGAAAAGTGGCTCCATTTTTTGCGAAAAGGGAAAATTTTCTTTAAAGATTTTGGGCCAAAAATGCTTCTTGACAAGTCAACAAATATGGTAAATACATGCCCCATATTATCTAATCTATTATTTGTATTTAATTATGATATTTGTATACTCAAAACCTTAAACCCTAACCAAACTGTAACCCTAGCTAATTGATTAGATTTTACTATAAATTTAAATTACATTTGAAACCATAACCCTAAATAATTAGACTAAATCATCAATTTTATAGTTTGTAATCAAATATCGGACTTTTACTAGGAGATATGGAGTGGATGAATTTGATTGTACAGATTCTAAATTATTAATGTACGTGTTAGTGTGATCATTAATTTGATAAACCCCAATTTGTTGTTTTTGTTGTCGTGATTAAGGAATTAAATATAGTACTAGGGTTTACATGCCAATACTCTTATTTGACCAAAAGAAGTTGTAATACTAATTCTTTATTGCTAGTTGTAGTTGTAATTGACCAATTTTTTGTTTTATGCACCCTAGCTAATTATTCTTTCTCCTTGCACTGTAATTATGTTGATGATATAGGAGTGTGGTGACTTCATAAAGTTATAATACTGGACGTTTACTTGGTTATTTGGACTCATGAGATAAATGTGAATAGGTGATAATTAAGAAAAAGAGGGAGATTGAATATGTGGGAGGGAGATTTGGGAAAGAGGGAGAGGGAAAGTTGCAATGTTCATGAAAGAAAAGGAGGGGAAAACAGGGAAGGAGGGAAAGTGGGGAGGGGGTATGTTGTAAAAGGAGGCAATAGGCAGCATGTGCGAGGCACATGACATTTTTGGATGGAAAATGTCGAAATTGGACGGAAACTGTTAGTCGGTATGATTTTACAAAAAAAAAAAAAAACACCTTTTTAGGTAGTTTTTGACCAAAAAAAATATATTAGGTAATTATTCGCAAATTTTCAAAAGTTTAAGATAGTTTTTAACAAAAAACCCTAAAGAGTAACCTAAACATACAAAATGGCCTCTTTGATAAGTGTGAAAGCACTGTCAAAATTCGACCTTTCTCTTGTGTATAGTGTTAAGCCAATCACGTTTCATTATTGTGATTGTGCAACATAGAGGAGGGAACTGATTTTTATACTCCCACAATTTATTTTTACACTCCCACTATCCTCTTCTATGTGAGAGTACATATTTTTGTGCAATATTTAATTCCTCTCACATGGGGAGTGTAAAAATAAATTGTTGGAGTATAAAAATCATTTTCCCATAGAGAAGTACTCCGTACTGTATTGAAGCCATCATCACGCTATAACGATTATTATTCGAATACCTCACTCCATTGTCGTTACATCATTTCTCTTCTCCAATAGTTTAAAAGCGATTTAGACTTCGTCTAAATAATCTGAAAGGTACAACTACTAAATTGAATGGAAAGAATTTCAAATTTGAGTGAGAGTGTGAGATGTGCATAGAAGTTTTTGTTTAAATTTAATGTTAATACTACGGCGACACAAATGAAAAAACTTGGGTGGAAATGCTTTCTATAAGGGTGTCCTCCGATCCCTAAGTCATCTATCTTGTCATGGTGTGTGTGCTTTGTGTCAGTAGCGGATCCAGGAATTCGGCACGCGGAGTGTGAAATGTAAATCAAGGGGAATATTAAAAAAAATGTTTATGATGAGTCTTGAACACAGCTCCCTACTGCACAATCCTTTACCAAAATTTGAATATACCAATGAACAAAAAAACTACTTATTATTTAGACAGAAAACTTTCTAAAATATACATTTTAATTTTTTTTCCCAAAGTTCGGGGGATTCGCTTACACCCCTATGAACCCACCCACCGCCCCCGGATCCGCCTCTGCTTCATGTGTTCCATTGGTGAAAGTGATAAAGAAGATACGATATAACTCATTCTTCATATGACTAAAAAAAGATAATAAATAATGTTTAGTGGTTATATAAATATCTCTTATTTGGAATTTTCTTGGTGCAATCATTATGTTCATCTCTGAGTGCTCTAAAATTTCAAAAAGTTAAGAGTTAGACAGTAATTATTTTAGAAAGTATTGTATGAGACTATCTTGTTTTAAATTAAAATTATACAAGATAAAGAGGTCATTGTTTGACTTAAAATATTAATGTTAATGACAAATTTAACTCAATTTATGACAACATCTAATCCTAATTACGTTAAAATTATATAGTCTCTTATAATCATATTTGTAGTTATTGTCTAAACAGTCTAACCAATAGGTGTGGATTAAGCACAAAAAAAAAAAAAAAAAAAGCAATAGGTGTACGTGAATTGTGATTCATTACTCTCCTTGTTCCTTTTCTAGTATTGTAGTGGCAGTCGTTTTTATGTGTCTTATCTTTGACAATGTATTTCTTCCATAATCAATGCCTCAAATATTGGACTTGTACAGAAAAAATAAAAGTCAACATGAAAATAAAATGGACCGAAGAAGTATATCATTGAATTATTGTTTAACCCTAGCCGCCTAGCTTTATTGTGATTATGCTACTGTTCAATGTTCATGCATACAGATGCTACTGGCCTCTTAATAACAAGAAGCCAAGCCTCCTCCATTCCTTTCCTGGCTAGCTAGCACTTTTTCTTAGGGCCCTTCCCTTACCAAACCTACATTATCTTATCGGTTAATTTTAATTTCTTAAATATCATATTAACTCTTCCATGCAGAATAATCACTTATTTTGCCCATGTTCTGTATAATTCTCTGTGTATAGAGAACTGGAGTAGCAGTACATCGATCAGATGAGGTGAGTAATGTTGCACTTTTCCTCCTCTATTCCACGCTCCTTTTAGACAGTATTCAGTCAAGTGTGAGTGTCAGTCGTCCTCTCGCTTCGACTGCGGGAATATAACAAAGTATATAATATAAATTATATTTACGTAATTATAGTTATATCCTCCTACTCTCGTATATGAATGACAACACTGAATCATCTTTCGGGTTAAGTCAAGCTAGATAGTTAATTAGCTATTAATTTACCATGCGTGCTTAACTTGCAAGTTGCAACCAAAAGATCAAGCATTATATTATATTGAGACATAACCATATCATAATTCCGACTGGAATCCAACCAAAACCAGTGCATCTAATCAGATCAACCGTATGCTTGCTTGCATATGTTATGACTTCTGCCCTTCGCTAAGGACAATACCAAATGGAATTGAAGGGCATATCTACATCAGCATTGTCAATTATGAAAGCACTTTTTCATTGTATACCTGATGATAATGTTTCCTTTCTTTGATAGTTTTGTTGATGAAAATATCTTACTAAATATTTAACAAGGTAGTCTGAGGTTTTATACAATTGCAGTAAGCTGAGCTGAGAGGTACCTTGAGCACTATCAAAAAATATTCTATGTAAAAGTAATACGAAGTTGACTCTTTCAAAAAAAATATCTAGAGATACAAAATAAGTTGTAAAATAAGAAATATGCATGATTTCCATCATGATAGACTTATAAACGTATGTAATTTTCAAATTTAATTAATAGTTTATCAATTTATATCTAATGTTTTTGAGCAAAATAAGAATTGTAGATGATTACTTGTATGTTACTTTAAATAATGATCATAATAAATTTGAATATTATTTTTTCAATGTTCACAGAAGTGCCAAAGTTATGGAAGACTTTTTTTGTATATAATATAATTACTTATTATTATGTTTGACATCATAATTTTTCCTGATGTCAGAAAAAAATTATTTTCAATAATTTATTTATAAAGTAGTATACCAAGTAGATATTATTTAGATCTCAGGATAACCCATGCAGTTATGCTAAAACTTAAGGTATATACCTCACCAAAGCTTTCCCAATATCTTATTTTAACACCGATACAAGTACAACGCATGAAGATCCAAGAAAATGGCCACTTTTCTCAACTATTGGAGCCATTAAAATCATACTCAGTGCGCAATTATAGTGATATATGGAGTATACAGTACGTAAAAGCTAAGGTAACGAAATCTTAATCTCATATTATATGTTAATACTTACATTTGTGATCAATAATATGGTCATATGGACGACAAAAACTAAGGAAAATAGACAAGAAAACAAAAGGAGGGGTTTTGCCTGCAATTTCAATCGTCTAGCTAGGAGTATTTTAATTTCTTCTCCTTTCATGCTCTCTTTTTCCTTTTATTTTCTGTGTTCTCCTTATCATTCTTTGGTTTATCAGGAAGATTACGAGGGGACCATGTTCGAAGGATATAATGAAAGAGACTTCCACCGGCCGACCTTATAAATTTGTCCGAGGAAAGCAAGTTGGCTAAGGTGACCAATCGAGATCATTCTCCGGTTCGCCAAACAATTTAGTACTAGTGTTTTCTAGAGATGAAAGCAACTTACGTGCATGTATACGCGCATTTACTATATTTATGGTTTTGCATTCCAATTATGTAAAATGAAATGAGCATCATTTGGTTACATTCCCATGTAAGGCAACGTCGATTGGATTGCATTAAATCCCAACTGTCAAACATTGTAGACTACAGATTTGATGGATGTCAAGTGGATAAGTGGAGAGAACACCTATCAGTTCACCGTATCATTTGTTTATTTACCTATTTTATAAAGAATTTTACACTACAAGATGTCAAGATGTTGGAATGTTAATCCAGTGTTGTAGATATTACCGGAGGTATGGAAATGGACAAAAAAAAATGTGAGAATAGACGCTTCTAAATATAACTGTAATAATTTTGGTTTTTTTTTTTTTCAATAAACTAGGAGAAATTGTTCTCCAAACACAAGTGCGAATATGACTTTTTTGGTTGACTTTCCCCTACTACGATAAATATCTAGGCCAATAATTTCCCCAATTCCTTTTATAAAAGATTATCCATGTATAGCATAGCAACCATTGTTTATTTATAGAAGTTATAAAGTGAATGAATTATTATAGACTCTATCAGTCCAAAATTAATCAACGTTTACGCTAAGATGTTGTTGTCCTATGATAACTACTTTATCAGTTTAAGATTTCCAGACAAAAATTTAAAAAGCATCTCAAAACTATCTGTAGAATAGTTTTTTTTTATTTAACCAAGGGTTCCACAACTGAAAGTAGTAACTAATCCTTATCGCCGTGGTTGATCTCCTAAGAGAGTAAGAGGTACATGACTCGCCAAGAAATATGTTGCATTCCCATAAGTAAAAATCGAATCCTTGACCTCATGATTTAGGGTTTAGAGTTAGAATCGATCCCTTGACCTCATAAGCAACCACCACTCCACATCTCATGATCAACTACCTCTAGAATATGAGTGCACTACATCATCCCCTTTAATAATATGTTTGAGTAACTCTTTAGTATAGTGGTATATGCAGTGGATTCTTATGCTGATTGCCTGATTAGTAATTAAGCACCGACTTTAGATAACAACTAAATATGAACCAAAGCTCACAAAGAGATATTTGTGAACCATGACATTAAAGTATCACAGCGCTTGTTGCTCATTCCTCAGTCCCTCATTTTTGTTCTATGTTTTTACTTCTAATGAGTTATGTTTCTTTGATTTTAGTGTCAGCTAAATTGGATTAATTGAGACAACATTTTTCACATGATAATAGGCCTAGTGTCAACCGAACAGCCGAACGCATATAAGCCAACATATTCTCGGCGGTTTCGTTGACCATCGCACAGATGACGCAACCAGGAGCAAACTCAATGTTTCAAACATTCTGAATTAGTTGACACCAGAGCCAAACAGCTAACTCAGAAGATTAATCACATACAACTATATGCATATCACAGACCAGATGAACTGTACTAAAAGGAAGATTTCTGGTTCTTTGGAAAACAGACTGAGGAAATGCTCGAAAAATGTAATATTAACACACCAAACATGTCCATATCTTTTCTTTTCACCTGATACAAATGGGAACTTTCACACCATACTTGAAGGGTTCGATTTCTGCAACCCGCCTAACATGCCCAACAATTGATGAATCTTCAGCGTTTACATGATGGTGCAGCGGCCCCTTTCCTCTGTTGGCTGTGCAGCAGGCTGCTGGTATCGGCTTGGGTCGTTGGGGTTGTACGAAAACTCGGAAGTATCGAGCCCATACTGGTTCACATTCCAAAAAGGGTAAAACAGAAAACAAGAAAGAGTGTGAGGAAAAAAAACTCAAGAAACGCCATCTTAAGTTACAACTTTGCTAGTTAAGTTGCAGCTAACAGTATCCATGTGGTACGACTTAAACACTGAATCTGAATCTGATGAAAAGTTTTGGCATGTCTAGAAATACTACTGAGATCAATGAAAGCGATCTGAAGACTTTTTAACACCTATGTCCAAAATGTCAATTTCAGCCACCCTAAAATCACATATGAACTCCACTCACTTGTACAAAGCATAGTTCGAAATCAGAATATTGAATAGTATGGATAAGTCGCACCTTTTCCCTCATACGTGCACTCCAAGCATCATTCCTACCGGACCTCTGATCAGAACCGGCAACAGGTACAGCAGTTGCAGCAGGTGGTCTGCTGATAAGAGGCTGCTTAACAGATTGTCTAGGGTTGATAAACTCTTCGTCACTATCATAATCAGCTGGCCTGTTCACTGCTCTGACAACGACAGTCAACAAGAACAAAGCTGCCTGCACATAGTAAAATAAAATGCATGAACACCAGTAGCCATCATAAAATAAGACTAATCACAACTGAAAAAGAAAGTTTATTATAATGGCTATATTAGAGGAGCTGAAGCTGAAACAAGCTATATTTACCTTAAGTTCTCCACCAAACAAACCTATGAAATCATTTTTCATTCAATAATTTGAACTGAACATATTAGAAATAAAAGTTCAAGTTGACATCTAGAAAAAAATCGACTCTGTTCCCCAACAACAGAGAGATCATTTCAACAAGGAAAAAAGAAAATAGACTAGCAGAAAGATTTTAGAGACTGGGAGCACTAATATTGCAGTAAACATCAGCAGTAAAAGGGCAGAGACTATGGGAAATCTAGCCTAAAGACAAGGACCAAGTCAGATAGTCCATTGCTATGTATATCACCAACAAAACAAAGCAATTGGCAGGGCAGATCCAAGGGGGCACCGGTGTAGGCCACGGCCCCGCCATCACCCAATTTCTGTTACTATTTGTTTTTTGGCCCCTTCAATATTTTATTTTTTTTACTTAGCTCAGTTTTAAAAGGTAGTGACAACCGAGAAAAGTACTGTCAATACTAGTCGGCCCCCCTCGATATTTTTTTCCTGGCTCCGATGGTGGCAATTAGCACCACTATATACGAGTCTCCTACATAGCAGTTTTTTAACGTAGAAAACAAAGGAGGGTTTTGATTGAAAACATACTCAATTGTGCTTAATTGCCTTGTCCAGCTAAGACTGAGTGAGTGAAGCAGTGCAATAAATACAATTTGCAACACCAGGCATTCATTGCTGACATCAATCAAGCAAATTTAGCTTCCAAGAAGGTAGGAGGAGGTTCTACTATGACGCTACCAATATCCCTAGCTTTGACGTCTACCACAAGGTGTTGTAATTCCAAGGTAAACATCCTTAATTCTTATTAATTGACTTTGAGTTAAAGTGGTCATTTTCATTAAGTTGTAGGAAAAGTGACCATTTTAAGACAAAATATAACCACTTAAAACGGTCTAATTTTAACTTTAAAATACACGGTCTCATACAAGACCTTCTAATCTCCAAAATGGATTACTGAGACCGAATCTAGCATCTTATTAACAAGCCACCTTCAAAGATGACATCATATTAGTATGAAATAGATATGCCATGTTCCAATGGTTGTATACTGTTTTGGCCCGGCATTTCGACTAGTGACCTATCCTGGGTCAAGCCCAGCCCCAAATCCAGAAATATTTCAAACAACAGGCTCCATTAGTTCCATCAGAACCAATGTTTTTGACAATCGTGCAAAAGCACTCACCTCTAATACAACAATGCCAAGAAGAACCCACTTTGCAATGCTCCAGTGGTCCTTCAGAAAATCATAGATATTGTCGAAGTTCCCAGTTTTGTCAGTGGGGAGTTCCTGGAAAGGCAATAGATGGGGAATGTTAAGGTCGCGGACAGCCGGACATATGATGAATCAAAAACTAAGCCAGTCAAATAAATACTTACATCATCCCAGCTGTCGTCAAAGAATATGAAGGCTGCACATCCAAGCTCCACTAAGATCAACAAGATTATGAATACAGCATACTGTCTTTTGTTAAGGAAGACCACGGTTGTTACTCAGATCACATAAGAGGACAACCAACGTGAATAGAACAATTTTCACAAGCAGTGACACAAAACAATCTAAATCAAAGAAACATGTGAGATTTATGTCCTGAAATGTGTATTCTCTTCCAACGCACAAAAAAAAAAAACAGTCCCTCATATTATTTTGGGTGTCCTTCAGTGGACAGGTTGAAATACAGACAACTCAAATTTCAAAGACCTGAATAGACATAACAAGTTTGCTTGTTTGAGGGAAATCGAGAATAAGGGTCTGCATAGTACACTAGATGACTAGAAGGTCTAATTGTGCATCCTTAAATACCCAAGGTAAGACATACACCTAACTCCTAAGGTCTTAAAACCTAAGCCAACCTACAGGCTACTGTCACAATGAAACAATGCAGGAATATTAAATTCCATCTTTATAATGCCAAAATCAAGGCTTAGTAGTCAGTTATACGCAGAGTTCCTTTTTTCTGTAAGATGATATCGGAGTTTGCAGAATTATCAGAAATTACGACTACTTCAACCCCAAAATATAAACAAACTGCTACTATAACACATAAATCAAAAGTTACAGCAACTAAAGAATATTACTAAAGTACTAAAGAACCTACGCAAGTAAGAAAGCATATTTCATACCAGAAGAATGAGTATAAGGATACAGTAGTGAGACAGCAACCATTTCTTGTGGAAGCTCCAATGCAACCACAACATGATATGACAAAGAGAATAGCTCCAACACCAATAAACAAGTATATGAACCTGAAACAGCAGTAACAACTTAGCAGAGGGAGACAGGCATTGCACAAGCAAGACTTGCAAAAGACAATTTCAGATCTAATCTGACATGGGAGTACACAGAAAAGGGTGCACAACTCCGACTTCCAAGACAATCATAATTCATAAGCCAAGAAATAAACTATATGAATAAGGGCAGATTTCAGCAACGTTCAGCTTCCATCATAAGTCTAAAACAAACTAGAAATTGACCCTAGCTCTCAAGTCTCAACGATCATACTGTCAACAGAGCACCTCTGGCAAAGTACCTGGCTGAAGGAATCCATAGAATTCAATACAGAATCATAATGCCCATTTTCTAACTTCATCAGCGGTGGAAACAATTAACGTAAGGGTGGCAAGTTATGTTACCTGAACCCGGCCTCAAGTATATGACAAGGGTATGCATGAAATGAAAGCGTCTAAATAGGATATTATCATACTAGTAGAAGTTTGTGGCTTCAAGTAGAGTATCAAGTGTATGTTAATGAGCTTATTAGGGAAAATGGTCAGTAGTTGACATCACTTTTAAAAAGGAAGATGTGTGAATGGTGAAGAGCATCATGTTGAATGAGAATAAGGCAAGGGATGTGAGGTACTGGTGGCCTGCAAAAGACAGGCCAGATTTGATTAAAACAGATTACGTGGTGGCCGGTGGGCATGCTAAGATATTTCAGGTTTAGAGACTCTTCCATGGGAATAATGGTGAAGAACTCTGGAAATCGTAATGGAATATAGAGGCTCCGACAAAGTTGAAGCACTTTGTCCGGAGAGCTCGTACATGTAACATTGCAGCAAAAGACAAGCTTTTCAGGAGAAATTCTTCCGGCAAACACTTGCTCACTATGAGAAAGTGACAGTCCTGCAATCATTAAATCTTCTAAAGTGCAAGATATATGGGTTGAAAGCTCACTGCTCCCACAAAATTGTGATGTGCCCACATCCTTCTCCTTTGATCAATCAAAATGGATGCTGCCAAACTACCAAGCGAGAATTTTGTGGAGATTATCACTCGTTCCTAATTAGCTTGACTTGCCAGATCAGATACTCCCTTCTGATCTATTTATTCTTCCTTCTAAATAGAGAAAGTTCTATTTAAACTTCATAGCCCATTTTTGGCAACTTTTGGGATGCGAAAATACCACCTTGTCCTAATTAAAATAACTCTTTTACAGAAAATGTCATTATGGACCCTACCCACTTGCTTCACTTTTCATTATTTTATTCTATCATTAACACACCCAAACAACCTTTACACCTTTATTAACACCACTTGTTATTATTTTAATCCTCTCTCCTACCCACTTGCTTCCCTTTATAATACTTGTTTA
The DNA here is from genome assembly GCA_901111285.1 of Corrigiola litoralis. NCBI lineage: Eukaryota > Viridiplantae > Streptophyta > Magnoliopsida > Caryophyllales > Caryophyllaceae > Corrigiola > Corrigiola litoralis. The sequence continues at coordinate 12,277 of CAAKMY010039988.1, forward strand.
ATCTTGGTTTGAGTGAAATTTTCTCTAAGAAGAATAAATAGATCCGGAGGGAGTGATATTTTAAAAATCAGCCCCAAACACTAACCTATTGGTTGGTGGCTTCTAATAGCTAAGGACACAAATCACACAACATTTCTTCACAACAAGATGACTAATAACCACTAAGCTGTGAAGTCCCATCTTTTTCGTGCGGACTCCACTCCACCACAGAGTATAAGAGCAAGCCCCTGAATACGAATACGGATATGGTGATACTTCAAGGGAGTATGAATGGGCTTTGAACAGCCAATAGAGATGATAATGAAAGGCTGCAAATTATCGTGTCAAAGGGAATGCTAGTAAAATGGAGCGTTCTTCTTGAGAAAGCTGTTGCGCCTTCCAAGGCTTGAAAATAGCACAGCGTTTTGGTCCTACCTAGAGCTTGAAACTGATGTGCTGAGCTTCATCTAGAGGATTATCACACAAGTGACATTCCTATCTCCCATACAACATCATTTATACATTTAGATGATATTTATTTGTTAGGTCATATTCTGGATCATAATCATGTGAAGTAAATGGGGAGCTCGTAGCTGCGAGATCCCTGCCTTTGCATGGGAATAAAACTGTCCTCACAGAAAACAGGGTTTTTGTCGGTCTTGAACTTGATTATTAGATCCCCTTTGCACAATCCCTTTCCAAAAAAAAAAAAGGTAAAAGATAAGTGTGTCAAGTGCCCACACCCATGTCACAGTTTTAAGTTTCCCTATAGGAATACATGAAGTGAAATGAAGTTTCAAAAGAAAAACTAAGGCCCATTTTGTAAGGTAGAAAGATTTCTTCTTTGACAATCGATAACTGAAATCAAGCTTTCAGAAACCAGTAAGACTCATTCTGGTTTCCACTGTCTATTTTCATAATAAAGAAGTGACTAAGATTAGTACAGCCAATCTCAAGAGCTATATCCAAACTCTTGCATACATAAAACTGAAAAACACTGATGCTATGAACTGCGAATGTAGGACTCGCTAGCATTATCCAACACGAATACAACAAGCATCCAAAGGTTCACTTCTACTTTTCGAGAATCATCCCCAATAATTACTTTCTACTTAAGGTGTCATATTCGACATCCAACACGGATACAGGCCATACGCCAAAGCTGGATGAAGGATCCGAGTAACATAGCACATGTGACTACTAACATATAATCTTCTCAACACACTAACATTCAAGCAACGGCACCAATACAGCAATGCAAGCACAACCACAAGAACTTAAGCTCAAATTCACAAGCACAGTATAAAAACAACACAACATAAGCAGCAAGGACCAACATACCAAGCTTTAGGAAGATTGTCCAAAATGTTATTCGACAAGGACACCGACATCAGCAACGGACGACCGAGCTGAATCAAACCCTCATCACCACTCAAAGGCGGATAAACCGGATCCGACCCCGAACCGGAATCCGCTTGCTTGTACATGACAAACAAGTAAATCCCATATCCCACCATGGCCAACCCGGCTAACGTCATCAGAAAATTCAGTAGCTTTAACAAACACTCCCAAAAACCCCTACACGCCATTTCCTTCCTTTTTACCCCTCAAACAAATAAACCCTAATCCACCCACTACCCACCAAAACTCTCCTTTATCACCTGTAATTAAACAAAAAAAATCTTAATTTATTATGCCCATAAGATTTGTTAAAAAAAAAAAAACACAAATTCTTAGTAACGACCGTCAAAGTAGACGAACTCTTCATAAGCTAAATCAACTTAATCTCTCTAAAAGCCCAAATCAAGTTATAGATTTATATGCCTTTATCGGGCTAGCATGGTTGCGTCTATAAAAAAAGTAAACGGTCTCTCCCAAGACTTCCTGTTAAAAAAAAGGTGCAAATGTCGATGCAGACAGGATTCGAACCCGGGTCGCGGGCACAACCTCCCAACGACTTTACCAACGGAAAACAGTTAAAATCGTACTCTATTAAATTGAAACATAACAATATAATAAGGTAAATGATGCAGAATTAAATGACATTTAGATCATGATAATGAAAATTAAGATTAGGTAAAAAGGAGACAAAAGTCTTACTTGGTGAAAATCACGATGTCGGAAATTAGTTTGAGACTTTCTGAGAGGAGAGAGATAGTTTTAGAGGTCACAGAAAAAATAAAAAACAGGTTTAGACATGTTTTTTCTTTTTTCTTTGGATGAGGTTAGCTGGCGATAACTTTGAGCTTAAATGACGATTCAGCCGCTATGTGTTAGTAGACGTAGATGAGAATCGAACATCTAACCTCTTACGTAAAAAAAAAACCAAACTACTAAAACCCCTTTCATGTTGAGTTTGGGTTGAACGTGTTCAATTTAAGTTTGGATACGATTTTTAATCTAACAAAATGTTATTGTGTCTACATTTTTTTAGTCATACAACAACAATTCATTGGGTATTAGATCCCTTTTTAAGCAAACAATTTTAATAAGTATTAGGGGATAGTAAAATTAAAACGGCAATTATCGAGATAAATCTCAATGTTCACAAGGTCAAAGAGGTTTCGAGTTGAACATGAGTTGAATCTTCTCATACTCAAATTAATCAAGATTTTAATCTCAACTGACTATATATACTATCACCCTCACACGCACTATGTCCAACTTATCTCTAATGATTATCATGAATAATCATATATTCCTACTCACAGATAGATAAGTTTCTATTTTCTTTCTTCTTCGCAACAAAAGATTTGGTTTTATATCTCAGTGATTACAATTTGGTGATAATCAAATTTTTTTTTACTGGTTAGGCTGGCCCTTTAAGCATACTATTAGTCATAAAAAATAATACCCTCACCCCTTATTTGGATATGGTCATTAATAGGGGGCTAATTGATTTGGCAAAACGATGATATAGTGGGAGTTGAACACCGTTCAAGACTAAGAAAAAGCCTTAAACGATAAGGGGAAAGGGTATTATTGGCATTTTACTCTACTAACGATTAAGGAACAATTGAAACGACAATATTTTGGTTTGGGTATGGTGAGTAGTGGCTAGTGGCTGGCTTTTATACTATGCTTATCACTCGAGGAGGACAGTGGGCATTGACGTAGTTGGACGGCGTCGTTTGGAAGCATTCGGAGGAGACAATACGTCATTTATGCTCTGAAGTAGTTTGCGGGACTATTTGTTGTTGACTTCTTGTTGGCATCGCAACAAACGAAATTCCTAAGGTTCTAGATTATGGACGGGTGGCCACGTCGTGGCTGCAAGCCTGCAAACTTGCACTTGCATAGTTCATTTCAAAGCTTAAATTAAAGGGATATTTCCTTATGTCACCTTGAGCTTTTGAGTTTTTCTTAAAATCACCCTATGTTTGGCCTTTTTTTTATGTCACCCTCAGGTCTATGATTTTGGTCTTTATTGGGTTATATTGGATGGAAAACTAACACCGCTATGTTTAGCTTTTATTTTACTGTTTATTGTTTAAAAATAAAAGCTAATCTAAATCAAAAAAAAAATTAA